>JAUZNJ010105995.1:0-20627 GCA_034780135.1 Jordanella pulchra | reverse complement strand
GTAATTCATACAAGACAGGTTTCAGAGGCTTAGGTAGCTAACCAAACGAGGTCAACACTGCGGCGTAGAAGCAAGGTCTGACTGCTGCTTATGTAGAAGGATCCTCTGATGAGCTGACGACCCTCAGGTGTGTAGAGGGCTCCAGCCCAGGGACCCACGGCGCGCTCTGCTGGAGAAAAGGTGGCAGACAGACTCCAGATCCCAACAAAAATAATGATTCCTTTTACATTGTATCTTGTCTTAAGGTTTTGCTTTTCTGATTGCAGCTTTTTTCTTTTGCATTTTTGTAGAATTTCCATAAAAAATAATTTATATTTCCAGGATGTTTGCTGTCTTTTACACTTGCCTGCCAACATACCAGATGCATATGAACAGTTGAGAGCTGGAACAACCTTTTAATTGCAAGATTAGTGCCCTACCTTTTAGGTCACTGTCATGATGTTTTGCTTTTCACTTAGTGATTTACACTACTTACATATGTAACTCTCCAAAAAAAATGACCTTGGCATAATCTTTAACTGGGTCAGACAGTGTCTGGGAATGAGAGAACAAAAAATTATGATTTTTAGCCTTTTACTCCAAATGTGATCAGGTACTTCAATCTTCAATTCCTTTTCCCAATCTGTCTTTAGACTTTTCATTTTCAGTTGTCTAAGTTGTTGTACTAAATTATAGATAAAAAAGATTGCACAGTTTTTAGTAATACATATTCAGGGATGGTCAGCTAAATTTTTCAATGTTATGGGTTTAGCATCGTTAAGATGAATATTTACAAAAAAATCTAACATGTAGTATTTAAAGAAATCTGCTTTTATCAGATGTTATTTCTTCTGAACTAATTTTAACAATACAAACAAATCCTTGATGTATGAGTCTCCCACACAACACAATCCCAACTATTTCCATTGGTTAAAAGCCCCACTCAGAGTTGAAGAAGTAAAGATTGATTTACATAGAATGGTATAAAGATAAAGCTCTGAGTTAAATTTGTTTAATTAATTGTTTCCAGATCTAAATCATATCATGTTACTGGGTTGTAAATATAAAATGATTTCCTTACATGAATAGGGGATATTAAAGGGCCCCGGCTGAGTGAGGGAGAGAGACAGAGAGGGTCTGCCGGCTCCATATTCAAACACCTGTCAAGCTTAACTGTCTTGTCTTACCATTAAAAAAAACAATGTATATTAGCTGACCAGTAATAATTCTATTTGATGTGGTTTCATTCAAAGTTTAGTTCAAAAATACTTTATTGATCAGAAAGCTGTAGGCAGGAAGGATCTTCTTTCCTGGTCTGTCTTGAACTGTATCTTGAGAAGCCTTTAGCTTAAGGCACTCTATTGGTGTTCAAAAGTCTGATAAAGAGGATGCTCATTGTTGCCCATAATTTTAATTCCATGGGCAATTCTTCATTGTAAAATCATCTTAAGATGATCATCTCAGTGTTCTCATGCCAATGATGTTATCTAAACAGAATTCTACACATTCGTTCATAAACTCAGTTATTGCATTAAAATCTTCTCCATGTGACTTGCAGGGCTTTTTCAGCTTCCTATGACCATCTTCCTAAATTTCTCTTTAATGCATGTTGACTGGAGATACAACTGTGAAGCCATCTACAACAAGGGACAGAGCAGACTGTACTTCCCAAGGAAGCGTAGATACTTCAGTGTTTTTGAAAATATACTGTATATGTTTTATAAGTCTGTTGTGGAGATTGTGATATTTTGCTCTATCATCTGCTAGGGTAACAGCATTAGAGCAAATGACTTAAAACAAGCTCAACAAGCAAATAAAGAAGGCCAGTTTTGTTATAAGAACTCCTCTGGAACTTTTGGAGATTATTTCACAAGGGAGACTTACTCATAAAGTGAAGAAGATTATGGACAACAGTGAGCATCCTCAGCAGAAGATTTTTAAACAACAACAGAGTGTCTTCAGTAAGAGGCTTCTCCAGATCCAGTGCAAGACAGACCTCTACAGAAGATCCTTCCTGCCTACAGCTATTAACACCTACAACAACTGGTTGAGAAAAAACAAAATAAGAATTATATTTTTGAATTGAACTGAATGTTGCCTTCTAGAAAGAGGTTATATTCTGAGCAGATAAAAGCATTATTGGGATCCAGTTTCTTGAGAGGAGGTTTTACTTTAGAGATGTATGAGCCCTTTTCATTTCCATAAAAAGTTTGGTTTTCTCTGGTACAGTAGCTGACAAACTGCTGAAACTTTGGACATCTAATAGAGAGGGGTGTGTGATTAAAATGGCCAGTTATTGCCACAAATGCTTATGGCAGTTGTGCCTGTAGCTTAGCAACAATGGAATTGATGACACCACATACGGTGGAATGTAAATAGTTACCAAAACAACACTGGTGAACTTTTTTACCATAGTATAAAAACAAAAGCAACTTCCAACAGTTTAAATCCAGTTTCATGTCCTGGATCACACCATCTGTGGTTCACAAGCACTGCCAAGCCACCTCCCTTGTGTCTCCAGCCTTCTTTCAATCTATGTGTGTACAAACTTTATCTTTAATGACAGGTATGTCATTAAAGTTAAATTCAAAACAGATACATTTTTTAAACATTTAGAACATTTGTGGATGGTTAAGCATCTTAATTGACTTTTTAACCTCCTTTTTAAACTTGTGTTGTATAAAATTAGTATTGAATTTAGAATTTCTGTTCTTTGTCATATAAGCATGTGAAATTATATAATGTCTGTTTAAAATCTGTCATTCAAACAGCCTGTTTTTTACACTGTGCAGTTATTAGCTCACCGTTTCCCCAGTTTTCCTTGTAACCTGGAAAAGTGTTAAATATCTCAACTGTCCCTTGTAAAGCATGCATAGAAGTGGTCTCCTTATATATGTCAACAATTGATTCAATTCAGTTCAATTTAAAAATACATTATTTATCCCAAAGGGAAATTAAAAACACATAAAATGCTGCCTTGTTTTGTCTTGTACCCAGGAAATTGTTTTTTTTTTTTACTACAAGAATGAGCAGCTAATATCACTTTGAGTCACTTTGAGTTTAACTGTTTAATCCGTTAAATCAAATTATTTCCTTTTAAAGGTAGGGCCATTCAGACAAAAGCCTTTTTGGCATCTAAACTCAAAATAAATAATTCTTCTTTAGAACATGTATAGGGCCTTGAATGAAATAGATTTCTTTAGTTATGAAATAGTTGTAAATCGGAGATGAACCTTTTCTGATCAGCATTTATCAGTTTGGTCAAATAGGAACTTTGCCAGAATATTTTCATCTGTTTGACACTTTGTCTGTAAAAAGTCAAGTAATTTAATTACTTACTTAAAACAAAAAAAAATAGTAGATGGGTAATCCACATTGCATAAAGCCACGTGCCATTGCCTACTTCTGGTTTTTGCATGATCAGGTCATGGTGGCAGAATTCTCGGCAGAGTCACCTTGACGGGTCTCTCCCCAGACACCTCCTCCAGCTCCTTTTGTGGAAAAAGTGAAAAAAAAAAACAAATGTAGTTCTTTTGTCTTTTATTCTTTTTGGAATTATTCCTATCATTTGACCTAATATAATAAATATTATGCAATACTTTGGATTCCTAAGAAAAAACATTGTTTAAACCTGCAATTTTGTTAGCAAATGCAACATCTCACTATAGGAAATGTAGTGAAAATATAAATACAAAAATGTAAGAAATTGGTTAAACTTATTTGAAAATTAATGTATTATGTTATAATAGTTTTATAATGCAATTATTTTTTCATAACAGAACTGGACTGCATTAAACCAAACCACTGTATTTGAAATAATCTATTACTGCTGAACCTTTGTCCTTGTCCTGTTTGTCTCCTTTTTATACTGCACTGAGAGTTAACAAAAGCCTCTCAGCACTGTCCACTGCTGGCACATTTACATATCTGAGAGGGCAAGAGAGACACTCATTAGGGTTGGTCCATAATTAATCCTGGATTAGCATATTGGGGCGAGGACACACACAATGGTTTGTTTCATCACAGGGTGTTTCACGGTGGGATCAGAGAGTTGTTTCTGTGCAGGATCATTAAAATGATCCAGAGAGGTAACAGGGTATAATTGAGTGAGATTCAACTACACTCGTCATTGCTCTTTTCATTTAAAAGAAGAGAAGACTCTCCACTTTTAAGTGTCTTGTTTTTCTTCCTTTTAGTAACAGATGCAGGAAAGAGTGTGAGGGATGCAAAAAAGACTTTCGAGCTTAGCTTAGGCCCACAGAGCTATTAAAAGCACTGAGTTTGCCAATGTGCCCTCGGCACAGATATGTTGCAGAGTTCTTTGCGGTTTATCTGATAATCAGTACCTCAGACAAGGGTAGTAATGAGGTGGTGATTCCCTTCCATGACCGTTACTGATAGTAGTGAGGATTTATGCGAATTCCTATTATAGACCAACTAAAATTGGAAAACAATGTAAAATATGGTTGAGACAGTGCCGAGGTGACATTTTCGGAAAGGTCAGAATGTGGTTCAAACCCATGGGACTGTGGCCAATGAAAGAGCATCTCTAAAAGGCTGTATGTGTGTGTTTGTGTGTGTGAGAGGGGTTAGGCTTATTGTGCAACAGGATTTTGAGGTGTATTTTCTGGGAGAGGCTTAAGTGTGACAAGCCAGAGTTTTTCATCAACAAAGAAGGGATAAAAATGTGTTTAATGGAAAATACTGATAATAAAATTGTTTATTACAGATAGATGATCATCTTTTTAGCAGTTTTGGGGCAGAAAAATCTAAAGAATCTCCAAGAGATGTTGAGTATGAAATCCTAGAAAATCTGAAGACAGTTTTCTGGTTCTTTATTGAGCTTTAGTTGGAGTCATATCTCAGATAAGACCTGCCATCTGATGGTCAGGAGGTTTTTCACATTTGTGTGATAAAATGTCTTTGAATAAGACACTGAACTCTTGTAAATACATAGGAGCAAATTATTGTAAATAAAAAGTACTGGATAAATTAAGGCATAATCAGTGGAGTCCTTTATGTCAAACAGACGACAAAAACATAAAAAAGATATGGGATGTGGGATTAGAAATACAACACAAGGTTTACAAGCAATGAGTATTTGTAAACTTGGAATTACATTTTTACATAAGTTTTTTTTATTTTCACCAACGTTGAATATTTTTTTGATCAGTTAGGTAAGCTAAAAAATAGAAGACGCTAGTTCCTTGAAACATCTTGACTTTTTACCCAATTTCAAAGGTCTGTAATCCTCTCTCTGATATCTTGGTTGATTTATTTAGATTTTTTTATCAAGTTGAACAGTGAAGCATATTTGAAGTGTCTCCCTAAAATACCTCCAAAGGTATTGCTTCTTAATGTACATGTTGTAAATAAACCCATCGGAAGCTAAAAAAAAGCCATAGAATCATCTGGGGTTCTCTTTTGCTTTCCCAATTTTTCAAACGCATTTAAATCTCTGTTTAAGTAAATTCCCATCTCTTAAAAATAATAATAAAAAAAAAATGTTTCCCCCGGCCACCTATTATCTGTACTTGTTTATCTTAGCAGGGTCTCTGAAGCCCATGACTGGTGGTCTCTGTGAGAGGCAGAGTAGACACACAGGACCAGGCAACCATGCATGCACGCCTCATCAAAGGAGGATTATGAGAGACCAGTTAACATAGCAGTCATGTTTTTGGGCTGTTGGAGGAAGCTGGAGAACCAGTTAAGAACCAAAGCAAACAAAGGAGAACATGCAAACTCAATGCAAGATCTTATTACTGAAAGGCTATTGTACCAAATGTGCCACTCGGTAGCATAACAGAAAGGGAACAGAAGAGCTACCTGTATCTCATTTTTAAGAAAACAGAAATGATTCTGTAATCCTTACATTAAAACTTTTGTCTACTTTAATGTAATTTAATGACTATGCACTGTAGAACACACAAAAATATAGATTTTTTTTACATTGTAACATCTGATAAACAGAAAATCCTGTGATACACAGTATATGTTTCTCCCTCTTGCCCTACCTAATGGCAGGCGGATTTTTGTTGGCAGCTTTGGGCTTTGGCTGCGGCTCTACACACTCGCTCCACGTGCCAAATACTGCATGCAGGGTCACCACCTGGCTGCAGCTTCCTGCAGCCCCCAGCGCCATGCTGTTAAAAATCGTGGATTTTAGACAGAAGGGAAAAAACACAACAGCAGATCTTACAGTCTAAACATTATAACATTTAACCATCCACTATTGTTGTTAATCTTCAGCATATAACCGAGTTCAGATGGTCTCAACCCTGTTCCTCAAGTACCATTGCCCTGCATGATTTAGGTGCTCATTGATGCCACACACCTGAATTAAATGGATCAGCCATCTGCAGCACATGATGGCTGCTTGAGTCTAATGTAATCATATGAAAAACATACAGGCTAGTATTACTTGAGGACCAGGATTGAGAACCACTGACTGAGTAAAAAGAAGTGAAGTTATTTTATTTGACACTGATTTTACCATAACTGAGCTACTGGACTTAACGTTACAGAAACACCTACAGGACATCATGCAAACTGCTATGAATGCTGCAGAAAAGAACCACCGGGTTAATTTATGAGGGCAGCGCCTTTTTATGGCAGCAAGGCCTCCGACACAGCGTCCCACTGGGATAGGCTCTAATGAAACTGAATTTCCGTTCGGGGATTAAAAACGTATAATTGAATCGAATTGAATAAATCTGGCTATTGCAACCACTTTAATACATTATTCATTCATTCCTGTTTGATTTAATTTAACTAATTTGTTAGATTTTCAAAATTCACAACTAACTTTATAAACCTACAAATAAACAGCTCCCATACGTCATACAAACATTTTTTAATTGTTGTTCAGAGCAAAGAAAGGTATAGTTACCGAGATAATCTAAATTTCAAAATCTTAAGCGCAAGGACCAACATGAAATAAATGGTGTGAAAGTTTAAAATAAACTAAGAGTGGAAAGCAATGTCCAACCATGACACAGTTTCGGAAAAAAGTCAGATTTGTCTTCTTAAAAAGATATGAGATGGAAGAATAGCGATGGACATTAATGAGAACTCTGTCACTGTTGATGAGTCTATACATGTTTGTTAAATGGTTGTGGTCATATGGGCTAAGGGTAATAACTGTATGAATGAAGATATATTTAGGCACATGTGAATGTGTATATGTATATTTATATAAACACAGATTTATGTATTTCCTCACTTTATAAAAATCAAAGTATCATAAACTAATTACCACAGTAATAATTCGGAAGACTGTTAATGTTAAGGTCTATTGCAGCTGAATGATTAAATTAGTTTCACTTCTTCAAACCTCTTTTTAAACATGACATACATATATTGTAATCATATATATCATTAGTTATAGATAATGTCTGTAAGTATTAAGTATTAAGTGAATAAGTATTCACTCATTCATTCATTTAGGGTTGTCTCTAATGTCATTTTATGAAGAATTCATCTTTATGAAATCATCCTAAGAGGTTCTACAGGAGTTCCTAGAACAGATCAGACTCTCCACAAAGACAAGATATGCGGCATTTTTTTTAAAATATGTGATCTTTAACCTTGTCCTTTGTATTTTGTTTTATACGCTACTGGAACCAGAATTTCCCTAAAGGAGTAATCCCAAGAGATAAATAAAGGTGAGACTAAGTTGAGTCTAAGTTTAAGTCTTGCTCCATATCAGTTTTGCACCTTGTATGTTTTATTAGCACAGGTAGTTGGATATTTTATAATATAACTAGAACATTAAGATTTCTTTAGATGTAATCAAACGTAAAGTTTTAAATTAAGAGCAAAACCCACTACTTGGTAAAAGCATTCTCACCCCTAGGAAATCTTGCATGGTTCTCATTTATTGGTTCAGGGTTTTACATAATGTGTTAAATAAGCACAGGGTAAAGGCACATAATTAGGAAGTGCAAGGGAAATTATGCATTGCCTTGAAAAAGAAAAATTACAAATAAAAACACAAACATATAACATAGATGAGAAGGAGAGAATTCTGCAAAGTTTATGACTCAATGCAAACCTCTAGTTTCTTTAAAAAGAACAAATTAAACAACCTGTCCTGAAAGATTTGAATGATTTCTCTCCGTAAAGTGCCTTGAGATAAAATGTGCAGTGACTTGGTGCTGTATAAATAAACTGAATTAAAATGAATTCATGAAGAATCTTGGAAATAATTATTCATGCATCTTTTGCATCTACTTAAGCCTATTTAGTTTCCTAAACAGAAATCTTTCATGTTAGCAGGGTGGGAAGCGAAACAACTGTGTTAAAGCAACTAAATATGCTTAAGGAGATACAAAAGAAGTATTTTTTCAGTGAAGGAGTAAAGGAAACACCAGTCAGGTCAGGTATAAAGTTATGGTTAAGTTTAAAGCAGGGTAGGGCTATTAAAGATGGTTTCAATATTTAGACATCTCTGCAATCATCGTAAACAAACCCTTCCGCTGTTTGAACAACAGATGCATCCATGGATCAGGTCCCTTCCTAGAAGCTAAGCCTTCTGTTTGTTAAAGAGCAATCACTTATCCAGGCTTATCAAGAAGAGCAGAATATATCTCTATGACATTATCAAAAGAAGCGTGACTTTGGTTTAAATTCCTCCAAGAACCCAGTAAACTCCAACCTAAGGTGGATTCTTGAGGCAAAGAGAGCAGGGTTAATCCAGAAGTTAGTCCTTTGACGATAATAGTGACCTAGTTTATTCTTCTAAGATAATAAAAAGAGATCGACTGTCCTGACACACAGCAGACAAGGTACATTAACCTTAACCTCTTGATTAAGATTTCATATTGTCCCCTCTTTTTCTTATTGGAGATGTTTGCACTAATTTCCTTCTAAATTTACTTTTTTTTCCAGTTTAATTCGATACATAACCAAACTAGTTATTTGGTCAAGATGCACTGGAAGAAATTAACAGAATCCAGAGCTTTGTATTTTCTGCTGAAAATAGCCGTATATCCCCGAATATCTTCCTAAATGCAACAAACTTCACAAAACTTTTACCTTTTTATGAATCTCCTCTGTAGGTATGACCCTTCTGAGCTACTGTACAAGCTCAATATCCTAGCTACACTCAATACTGCTGTGAAATCTTCAAACACTGAGATGAAATAAAACTTTTAAGATTACAGTTTATTCCAGGTTTTACTGACTTGATAGCCTTATCCAGGGTACAATAATCAAAATCCAAAGTAAAATAATATCTGTTTTATAAAGTAGTAAAAAGGCGTCAACAACAAGCAGATGTTGCTGCTCATCAATATGGAAAGAGTTAAAAAAAAATAAAGTGGCAGTCATTTATAACAACTATCAGTCTTCCCAGGAATAGACGTCCCAGCAGACCCAGTGCAATGTTTTGTTTTTTAATTGATTTTCATAACTTTATATAAACATCAACAAAAGTAAACAAAAACAACCTACCTCTAGTCAACAAGGAGCACTGGAGTGTCCACATCAAAACATATACACAGCCTGCATACGTACATAAAGTACAGATAGACATTCCCAGGAATGGTTCAAAGCAGTCAAAACTGTCAGACAGCTAAGTGAGTAATAGATATTGAGTGTAAAAAAAAATAATTAAAGGAGGAGAAAAGAAAAAAAAGTGAGGAGAGGACAGTTCTCATCTCCAGTTGAAATCACAGTCTCTGTGAAAAAGGTTGCAATGGATCCCAGATCCTCCAGAAATTGTCTGACTTTAGATGAAGATCATGAGTCAGTTTTTTCAAATAAGACAGTAGAGATTTGTGATATCCACATATCAACCATACCGGGCCTGTGGTGCCGACCATCTCAGTACTATACATTTCTTGGTTAGAAATAAGAGGATTACAAGCAAATGTATATAGTATCTACATTAGGTAGATTGTCTAAAGCATGAGGAGGGAGTTAGTGAGAACTGTTTACCAATGATCACTTGTGTTATCGGATGAACTGCTTTCCAGAACATTTGAATAAAATTACAAGACAAAGGAATAAATGGGCCCCTATGTATTTCACCTTTATGAGAAAGATCTGAAGAATCAGAAAAAAAATCATTTGAAGGCCAACGGGTGTGTAATAAGTTCAGTAGAAGAATTTAAAGTTCTGATCATGTATAGAGACTGAGATGCAGTTGGGGAGGTTCCCATTACAGATTTCCTTCCAATCTGCCAGATCGAACGTCACCCCCAGGTCATGCTCCCACACCAGCTTCATAGCTTCATAACCCGAGAAATCAGAGTAAGATAATAAAGAGAGCTCACAAAATGACGGATCTGTCGGTATTTATAGAAATCTCTGTTGGAAATATTAAACTTGGCTTTAATTTGTTCAAAGGGTTTAACGGAGTCAGAGACCAGTATGTCCATGATGTTTGACCACTGAGACAAATCTCTGCCGGAAAATTTGGGTTCAAAGTTAACGACAACCAAGAAGAGAGGGTGGTGGAGATATTTAGATATTTCTTCACATCTTGCCAGGCCAGCAAAATATTATAAACAATGAATTTACTTCTGGGATGAACTATTTGGTTTATACCACTTATAAAGGAAAGAGAGTTAAGTTTGCTAATGAGAAAAGATCGAGATTTCAGATCTAACCAAAAAAAGTCCCTTCTATTCATAAACCAATTTGATATGATTTTAAGTTGTGCTGACCAATAATAAAACTGTAGGGATGGTAGTGATAAACCTCCAAGATGCTTTTGCTTAGTTAATATAGAAAACTTGACTCTTGGGTTTGTTGTTCCAGATAAAGTGAAATTAATGAGAATTTAGTAATTTGAGGATAAATAGCTGGGAAGATTTTGATATAAATAAATCCAGCAAAAGGTTAATTTGTAAAATGCTGAGAACATTTTTTTTTTCAGTTTGACTAAACAAGCTCCCCTCAGATGTATTGGATCTTAAAGTGCATAAAAGGATAATAGGAAACAGAACAAACAGGTGCTGCTTTTTTGGAAGAGTTGGAGAAATATACCTCAGCTCTTAAAACAGAATGACTTACTTTCAAATTTGAAAGAACAACAAGATTTTATTAACTGAAAGAAATAATATTTCACAAAAATCTGACAGCCACATTTCATTGAGTTTTCATAACTATAGCTCAAACCGGGTCATGAAGAGGACAATAGGCCCAACACAGCAGGAGATTTACTGAGGAATTAAGGAAAAAGAAAATAACATTGGAGGATCTAGGACCTTAAGAGAGCTGTGAAGAAACGTGTCAGGACTTACTGGGTTGTTTATAAAGAGTCAGACAGAAAACTGCTACAGAGAGTTTCTCTACTGAACCTGCTATAAGTTCTGTTTTCCATTTTAGCAGCATATTTATTTAATCACTGACTGACTGAAATCTGTTGGGTTTTTGTAGTCTTGAGGTTAGAGTGAAACTTTCTTTAGAGCCTGGAGAAAACCAAATTTTTATCATGTATTAACAGGTAAAACCCTAAAGGTTTACTTCCTTTTTAATAAGACATTGGAAATGTATTTTACTAAATGCAGCAGTTTCTCAACCACCGAGGCCTCAGATATAAAAAAAGCTCTTCTCAAAACTGACATTGTTCCAATGTTTAGCTGCAGTGCTTATTATATCCACATGGTGTCAGTGTGTAGCTTAGTTTCACACCTTTGAGCTTCTTGTTTGTTACATTAGTCACGTTTTATCAGCGTAGCTCCATAGTTACAAACCAAATGTTCTGTATAACGGAGCTTATTGGAAGCTGATATTATGTTAAGTCATTTTACACTGATTCTAGATTTGATTTTTAAAATAATTATAACTTTTTTAGGGATTTTTAAGGTTATTTTTTAAGGTTCTGTTCAAGATTAAAACCATTTTAGAAGCCCACTTTAAAAGGAAAAGTGTGTATTCAAAACTGTACACTCAGACTCTCAATAAAAAACGTTAAAAAACCAAAACATTGCTTCCCCCTAACCTTTCCAAAATAAAATTTTTAATTTACCCCTTTTTTTGGTGACATTTTTCCAGCATTTACAATTTTGTCATGATTTTGTGCAGCAGCTCTGGTCTGATTGTCTGATCATCTCCACCATCTGACCTCTCATGAGTTCCACCTGCACCCCTGTCTATATAAACCTGCATCCGACCCGAAGCTGGTACTTGGAACTGAGGCAGGGGAAGAGGCTCCTGTTCAGAAACCTGTTCAAACGCTTGGAACCAAACTGAGCTTATGGTGAAGAAACACGCCCGGCCAGAGAAATGGGTTGTGAGTAGTAAGGAAACAGGAAAAGATTCTTATGGGATGGAGGAGAGAAAAAGTGAAAATGACGAGGACTGGAATAAAGTAAAATAAAAAAATGAGAAAAAGCAGAAAAAGCAGAAGCAAAATGAAGAGGATTTGAGCACAGAACAATCAAATGATGATCACCTGACCTGGGGGAACAGGAAGGTGTGTAAGAATGTAACAGCTCAGACAGATAGGGAGGGGCAAGGCCATTAAGCACTTTAAAAACAAATTAAAGGATTTTAAAGTGAATCCTAAAAATACAGGCAACCAGTGTAAGGCAGCTAAAATTGGGGAAATATGGTGAAATTTGCATGTATCTGTTAAAAGACGTGCGGCAGAATAGGTTAGAATAGGTTTTACTTTGGCTAGCTGCCTTAACTGGAAAAAGCTTGATTTTACTACGACTATAATTTGTGCTTCCAGCTTAAGACCAGCATCCATCTTGACCCCTAAATTTGTAATAACCGACTTGACATACTGGGCCAAAAAGCTAAGATTGGTCAGGGAATCTAAAATGTATCTGCCAAAAATCACCACCTCTGTCTTATCCTCATTATGTTTCATGAAACTTAGGCCCAACCAGGCCTTCAAATCTTCCAGACATAAAAACAAAGAGCGAAGAGAGGTGGAGTCTGTGTTCTTCATTGGTATATATACCTGTTTGTCATTTGCATAACAATGAAAAGTAATCCCACATTTTCTAATAATAGAGCCAAGAGGAAGGAGGTACAACAAGAAAGGAAGAGGGCCTTGAATTGAGCCCTGTGGGACCCCACATGACAGTCGAGCAGGGGGGAAATGGTTTAAAACTGGACTGAAAAACCTCTAAAATCTTATGTTCACTAAGATAAGCCATTAGCTGATTCTAAACTACCTTCTCAAGAATTTTCGAAATAAAAGGCAATTTAGAGATAGGTCTATAATTCGCTAGAACAGTAGGATCCAAAAGCGGTTTCTTAAGTAGAGGATGGAGAACTGCAGGTTTGAGAGTTTAAGAAACAACACCTGAGGACAAGTTGAGATTTACAAGAGCAAGGACTGAGGGACATATAGTAACAAAAACATCTTTATATAATTGGGGTGGATTAGAAAAAACCTGTAGAACCAGTTGGCCTTAAGTGACTAACCACCTCCTGCAATGATTGCAAAGTAACACATTCAAAGCTGTGTAAAACAGCAGAAAAAGGCACAACGACTGAAGGGTCATAAGCAGAGGGGATGATCTGAGCCCTAATAGAATCGACTTTCTCATCAAAAAAGTGTAAGAACCTTTAATATACAGTAGGTGAAGTCTCAATAAAACCACTATGTTGATCATTTAGAACAGAGTCAGTAGTTTTAAATAACATGGCAGGATTGTGACTGTTTGATAAAATCAGATCCGACAGGTGCGTTCTTTGGGCATCTTTTACAATCCTTTGATAACAATGCCAGCGTTCCTTCAGTATTTGGAGCGACACCTGTAATTTTTCCTTTTTCCATTTGTGTGGAGCCCTGCCACAGTCTATCCTGGCAGCCCGAGTGACCTCATTTAACCAGGGTTCACGCTCGGATTTTGGCAGTCTAGTTTTTAGTGATGCCAACAAAGTTCCTCAGTGTTATTTCCCACATCATCTGGGATGGTACCGTTCTGATTAAAAACTACCATAAAACACCAACAAGAAGAAGCTGGTGTCAGATTGCTTCGAGCCATTGGTGAGTCTAGTCCAGCATACCTGTTTTTCTGGCTGCCTGTCTAATGACCCTTTTGTCTCCTGATTACCTGAACCAGCCTGTATCACATCAGACCTGTCTGTATAGCTGCCTTGATCTGTGTTCTGTCCCCTCTGGATTCTGCCTTGGAGGCGTCTCAGTCATCTGACCTCCTTGTTCTGACCCACACTCCGACTACAACTCTTAATCACATTTTGGATTCTCTTCAGTCATGTGGTTCCCCTGCTCTGACCCCTACTCTGCCATCTTCCCTGACAGCAAAGAAAGCGGTTCCTCTCAAGGATTATGATCACTCTACTCACCAGTGAAGCTCCAGTCCGGACACTTCTTCTGACAGCAACATCTCCCACCAACCGGCTCTCCATTTGTTCTTCTGGGCTTTTCTCCAAAACCCTTTAAGAACCGATTTCTGTGACTGATTCCTGCCGCTGTTCCAGTTTCCTGATAATCCTTTAATAAACTGTTGTCTGGCTGAATCATGGGTCCACAAATTTACATTTGTTACAAAATTACAAAGTGTAGGTCTGATGGATCTATACAATTCTGTTTGACCCGAACTTTGTGACCCATTTAACCGTAAACGGTTTTATTAATAACTTCCTTGTTTTGTTTTTTTAAGTCACGAAGAGATCATAAAAGAATAAAACATAAGGTCGTAACCTACTCTGACACGACTTTGTACCATCATGCAGACCTGAGCTCTAACATGATGCTCTAGGCAACACCATGGTTCTGGACTCTTTCTTTAAAGCTATTCCTCTTTTCTTTTCTTTTGACTTTGAATGAACCTGTGAAGAAAATAAACGAGGACTAAGGGACTTCAAAAGGTTTGTAGTTTCAGTGTCTATGAACCTAACAAATAAGCTGCTTCTTCTGTTGAATGGGTCCTAGTTATCCAACTTCATCAAAAATAAAACTAAAAGAAAGTAGAGACAATCTGTTCTTGTATTTTTTATTTAAGCCTAAACTAATTTCCTGAGAGTCAGAATGGGAACAAAGCAACAGCCTTTATTTAACATAAATTTTCCATCTTTGTGAATAATCAATAGCAAAGACAAAGGAATCCCAAGCAAATCAAAATGCAGCTCTTATAAGTAAAAAAGAACAATATATTAACAGAATAAAAGAAAATGTTATTTTTTTTCCAGACATGCATCTACATCCCTGAGCCTTAACACAGGACACCACATGAGGCTGTAACCGGAGAACACAGTCTGTTGGGATTGTGTCCAACATTTAAAAATAAACACATGGTTACCTGAGCGTCTGTGTAGGTTTCCAGACATTTCAGTAGTTTCCTATAAGAAAATTAAACATGCAAGAAGATCAACTTATTTCTTATGTTATATTTTTAATTTTAAACTGCAAAGCTGAAAAAAAAAAAACAAATTAAATCAACATATGGAAAATAAACATTAACATAAAGCTAATGTCAAAACTAATTGTGGGGCTGGTGCAGACAGGAAATAAAGGAATAGCAGATTTTCACATAAATATATGTTTACAGGGATCAAGAGAATAAAACGCTCATCTGTAGAGGCTAATTAAAAACTGATTCACTTTAAGAAAAATTAAGCCTATATCTTAAATTTGATCATACCAAATCTCCTCTCAGGGTTTTTTATTAAATTTGAAACATATCATAGGTGCTCTTTAAAGTCTCCCAGCAAGTTTCCTGTTAAGCTGATATTAAATGCCACGGTGTTAATAAAAGACAACCACGATCATCTCAGTTAATCTTTAGTCGAAGAAAACTAACAGAGCAAGCACAAAAGTGGAACTTGTATTCACAATTTGCTTGCTTATTTTTGAGTCACAGAAGCTGAACATAGAAGAAGACACTAATAAAATAAACTCTGCAAAAACAAAGAATGAAATATGTCCTCTTTCAGAGTTCAGTGTACTAATACTTAACTTCGTGAAGCAGCATTTAGTTTCTATTCTCCACAACAAACTGTCTAAAAACCTAATAAGTGCAAAAAAAAAAAAAAAATCTTGGTCCTTTTATATCAGGAATGAAAAAGATTTGTGTTTAGAGCAGCTCTTGGTCAAACATTTAAACTGATTAAGACTTTGAAACATTTCCTCTTGTATATCTGGATTTAAGAACCACTTTCTTTCTAGTTTATTTTTTGTTTGTCATCAGGTTGATGTTCTATAAAGTAAATAAAGCTTTATTTATAAAGCACCTTTCAAGACGGAAATCAAAGTGTGCTTCAACTAAAACAATGAGTAAAAGAGAAGAGAGTCAATGATTGAACTGAACAAAAGCTGATTAAAAAAGAGAAATGTTTAGCTGAATTTTAAAGCCAGCTTAAAGCTTGTCCTCTTCATGATGCCTTCTTTAGTGTTTTCTACACACTTTGCTAAATCATAAAATAATGGCATCTTTTCCTTCTTAGCTTGGATTAGACAGGAAAATTTCACTTGTGCATTTTATTCCTTGCTTGTAAATCTAAATGGATTTTAATCTTTAGATTTAATCTTTAGTTTCCTGGTCTGTAATTTTCTTATAAATAAAGGTGAGTAAAAAAATGTAACCAGTACAGCATTACTGTCTCCTTGTCTACACCAAACAATACAACCTCAGCCCATTGCTGTCCGCTGGTTGCACCTGTATTTAAATTTTTCTTTCTCTTTTGAGTAGTTTTATTTGTCTGTGCTTTGTGAATACTTGTTTATCTGAGGAAGGTCACAGGAATGCAGGTTCTCACACTCCTCAAAATATATCTTCCACAATCAGAATTTATTCAAATGTATTTCGGAGTCTATGTCTGGTTAGTTTATTTACTCAAATAGAAAACAAGATGTGAAGCTGATCCGACACCAGATAGTCTCACGAGTTCTACCTGTTTTCTTTGATATATGTTTGTATTCTTTATAATTTTATGAGCCTTGTATTAAAATACAAGAGCAACATTGAGCAAGAATAGGTCTTGGTCACAACTGTCAGCCAGGTGAGTCTTTATCTAACTGGTTGTACTGATGTGGATCCACCCTCAGCAAAAGCCCTGGAGCAATCTCTGTTTCTGTTATCTGCTCTATTTCAGGTGTCAACAGACTCAAATAGGCTTTTGGTCTTTTACTATAACCTCCAAGTTTCATAGCAACTTTGACTTTTTTAGTACTTTAAATCTTAGAAGCTCCATGTTCTTAATCGTATTTCTCAGTTGTAAGTGCTAAAAGTCATCATGTTTTGTTTTTTTTTCAACAATACCAAGCAGTTTTTCTTAAACAATCCCCATGTTTCCCTGAGCGGGTCAACAGGTACGCAAATCTTAGACTTTGTATTCCTCAAGACTTGTCATCGTTGTGTCCCTAGGCGGGTCGTGTTTACACTAGTTTTGCTTCCATAATTTTTAGTCATATGATGTTGAACTGGGGGCAGGCCAATGCAAGACAGGTTTATTTCTACACCACATTTCAGAAGCAAGACAACTTCAAGTAATGTACATGAAAAAAAAAAAGGGAACATAACAGGAAAAGTACATTGCAATGACATTAAGTGCTATATTTATATCACTGGCCTTCTGTTGGTTATGGTATCAATTAAAAACTTTTACAGTTTGCTTTTAAATCCCTCCCATGGCCCTCTTCTCTTTATTTATCTGAATTGTATGTGCATGGCACAGGCTTTTCTATTCTGGAACCACCTACCTCTGGACCTCCACGCTGTTACCAACTGGGCGTGTTTACAGAGGATATTAAAGACGTATTTATTGAGAGAAGCTTAAAATGTCCCTTAGAAAATTCTACTTATTCATGATGACATGTTTTCTCTCATCTTTTTGAGTTTCCTGTATTTGGATTTCTCTAAACTCTTTATAAATCAATAAATGTGATAACAGAATATATAAACCCTGCATTCTGTTTTCAACATAAACAGTTACAGTGACATTTATATTTGCTGGGAACAGTGAGTCTCTTTTTGTCATAAAACTAGAGCATAAATATAAAATCTTTAGCAAATTCTACCTTCTTTTATTCCATTGGTGTTCTACCCCCTGTACTTATAAGCAGTACGGACCCTGTCTTTTAAAGTCTTTCCAAAGGCTCACACGATCTTCATATTCATACACTGTGGTGGCGATTAACTTGGAGTAATCACAGCGATTGTATATGAGAGGAAACACGTGGAAGCTGAAACCACCTGGAGGGTCTGCTGGACGGATCCCCAGGTGGTTCATACACAAGCCTAAATATGCATCTTCGATGTAAATAGCTTTCACATTTCTGGAAGCTTCAACAAGCTTTTTGGTGAGGTCCAAGGACACAATGTAACCCAAACCCAAAGGGTAAGGAGGGTAAACAGGATCCCTGAGAATGCTCATGGGCACATACCATTTGGAACCAGGATCCCTCAAAACCTGGGCGTTATATACTACCAGGCCGGTCATGTAGTTTGTCCTTGGAGCATTTAGGAGCATGGTGACAAGATTACGGACATTCAAAAACATGTCCGAATCGATTTTCATGGCGTAAGCCGTGCTGGAGCAGAAAGAGTTCAGCCACTCCAGCATCACCATGGTCTTTATGGTCAGGTTTTTGTAGCAGTCCACAAAGTCGCTCTGAATGAGGTCATGATGCTCGTTGCTTTCCTGCAGCAGCTGCTGGTGGACCTGCTCCACATCGCTTCCAGTCTGCTTTCCCAGTAAGAAGAACAGGGTCACTGCTTTACCATCACTCTCCTTCTCGCTCCCCCAGGTGCTCCTGATGATGTCGCGGTGAGCTCGGTTACGTGGCGCCACTTGTACAATAAGAACCACAAATGGCTTCTCCTGCTCACATTTTTGAGGCTCGTTTATGGTAAAGTGATACTTATAGGGATACTCCACCAAGTAGGGCCCACGAGACACATAAGGAGGCGCTGTCTGTCGGGCAGCTTGGGCTTTTAAGATCGTTCTCTCTGTTAGCCATGATGGAGGTGTCATCTGCTGTTGAGCCATTGGTCCATGGTTTGTTTTTTTGTTTTGAGGAAGTCTGGCTGCATTAGTTTCCTGTGTGAGCCCAGTAGAACCACCAGCAGCTGTCAGCCTAGTTTTTGTGGAACTTTGCCTCCTATCAGGGATGAAAAGTTTTGTTGAATGACTTTTCATCCACTGTTTAGGGTTCCATTCAGCTGCCATGTTCCTCATGTTAGTGCAGTAGAAAAAAAGCATGACTGCAAAAACCAGGAAGATGAAGAGGCTGTGGCGCCCTGAGAAGCCCAGACATCTCTTGGTTTCTGCAGGTCTGTCGCCATTCTCCATTTTCTGGCTAAATAAAAGACATAAAATATTTTAAATTCGATTTTTACATCTTAAAAAAAAACCATAGTTGTTGGCAAAATCCCTTTAAACTCTTTTTTTTTAGAAAATAAATAGATTTTTTCCGCTTTCATATTCTTCCTGCTTTTCATTGAACTTTTCACAAGGCTTCTTTATTCACAGTTATGAAGAGAAAATATTAAAATCATTTAGATAGACTCATACCTGTGTTCGGTCATAGCAAAGTGGTGCTCCAACAACATGCTGCCGCAGCTCCAGCTTTAAGAGCGTTTTTTAAATTGTCTCCACTTGTTGAAGGAAATGTTGCTCTGTTGAAAAATTCATAAGACGGCTTCAACATCCTGATGCGTTCAAGTGTGAGAGTCAAATGACCATAAGAAAAGAAAAGGTTTAATAAACAAAATTGAAGAAAGGACTCGAGACATTCAACCTGTAGCTCCTATGTGTGTTGTTCAGGTAAGCATGCTTTTCTCTGGTCTGAAGGAGTGAAGCCGCACCTTTGTTTGCTCCACCCCTTTAGAAATTCTCAGTAAGCATGCTATCATCTGAGCCTGTGGCCTTTTGTCCTGAGTGTGCCACTCAGCTATATTAAAGGGATAAGAGGGAGTAGGAAATTTGTCATTTGCTGGTTATATTTTGCAGCTGTTTCACAATGATTTCCTGGACTTTGCACTAATGAATTTCAAAGAAAAAAACATCAAAGTTCCTGTTTTTTTTTCAGTTCCCTCTGCTAAATGTTCAATTTAATCTAATATCTTTGAGGAGAATTTATTTGTGTTTCTGCAAATGTTTGGTTGTTTTACTGTTTTAAACGTGTTCAGGCACTTGTTGTTCTGGGTGGCTAACATGCAGCCGACTCAACCTTGAACATTTCTAGACAAATATTGAAAGTAATACCTTGTGTTTGTATAGGCTATGATGTCTTTTAAGACAAGCAACACAATAAGCCTCAGACTTCAGGCTCCAACAATGATGTGATAACAGACTTTGAACTGCTCTTCTTTAGGAGGAGCACAGCTGTACGGCTTTTGAAAAGCCTTTTCAGTTTAGTTAATAAGTTCTGTGTTGCCAATCTGAAGGTAATCTATCCATATTATGCTGCCAATAGAAAGTGTTACACTGGAGTTTCCTCTGGTTTTACTTTCCTTTTAGTACAGCTTCCTATTTTTAGCATGTTTTGTTATCTCAGTTCAAGTTTATGCCCAGCTTTATGAGAAATTGGTTGGAAGGACAGGCTTGCAAGGTTCTGTCTCAAATCATAAAACTCTGTCAACTCATAGGAAATTTGTTCTCACTTATCTTCCTCTTTTTGAGAGGAAGAGCAGCTTTAAATGATTGTTTTAAGCAACTTAGTTTTATTTTATTTTTATTCACAGTGGAAACACTTGAGACCAGCTGACATTAAA
>JAUZNJ010105984.1:0-20628 GCA_034780135.1 Jordanella pulchra | reverse complement strand
AAACTGTTTGTTCTCCTTTTTCCCCCGAATTGGAATCGATAAGAGAATCGATAAGGAATCGAATCGTTTCAAAGAATCGATGAGGGAATTGGAATTGTGAAAATCTTATCAATTCCCATCCCTTGCCAGAATTACTTCAAAGTTTGGCTTCTCTGCAACATTTTAAGGGGCATATCTGAAAATGTACAGTTTCAAGCATATGTTTGTACACGCTTGAACCTGTAAGTGTAATTTCAACTTTGCTAGATCTGAGAAACACATGAAACATTAATTAGTCCATTTAATTCTTATTTCAAAACATCATTAGAGTTTTGTATTTGAAAAAAATAATTGCTTAGACTCAGGATTAAAAGCCTAACATTAGAATGACAGTAATAAAAAAAATGGTGCTTCAAAAACTTTTGACACTAATTGTATAGATATCAATCAGACTTATCTAACAGTCAAATCACAGCATTTATAATTTACCAGGCAGTGTACAGTATTTCATTCATCGGTTTGATGACTGGTCCTTTACCACTGCAGTTTTGGTAGACTTGATTTTGGAGGAAATATAAAAATGTGAGCAAAGCAGTTTCTTCCCTTATGTTGACTTTTATCAGTTTATAGAAGATTGTCACTTGGTGCTTGCATTTTCAATTTTAAGTGTTACATAATTGTATTCTGAGCTGTATTACCCATCTGATCGCAAAATCACTGTGCAGTCACAAAGAGGATGCTTCAATTTCATACTCATTAAGCTTAAACATTAAACTGCCAACAGATAAGCAAATTAAAAGGACTGAAATCCCGTCTGTGGATGTTTTACACTGTGAAATACCATTTGTGTTGTTAAAAATCATTTGCATGATTATGCTTTATCACAATGCTATTCCTTTTCTAATAATTCATGTCCATGAGCCATATCCCTTTAAAGTCAACCACTTGGAATTACCTCTAAAAATCAGTGTGTGAAACAAATCTTGGGTCAAACAGAAGTTAATATCATTACTGCAAGCTAAAGTTTAATGTTTTTCCAAAAAAGGAAAATTGTTATTTTTAATTTAACACACTACAATTTTCACAGAAAATTAAAAACGTCCCGCTGGGGAATTTATTCACATAAGTGCATGATAATGGCCTTAATAAAAGTCATAGCATTAGCAGGCTAATGCGAGTCAGATGTTACCTGTTCAGCAGAGGCAGCAAAAGCGGCAAGAAGGGAAAAAGAGCCAGGACACAAGTGAGTGGACAGCATAATGAGGGGTCCGTGGCCTGCCAGCCTGGGCAGCTGCTTCTCTAGAAGGACTGAAGTGGGGTGTGTGTGTGTGTGTGCGGGTGTGTGTGTGTGTGTGTGTGTTTGAGGTCCAAATATTAGCAGGTTGCAGAAACCAACATCTGTTTAAGAACTCACGTTCTTGGGATATTGATTTCTTACGGAAACAAAAGAAAATACTCAAGTTGCAAATGAAATAGAATACAATTAAAACATCAAGGATGGCTTTTCTTTTGGAATCGTGTTTAAATAAAAGTCTCCACTAAAGGAATGTAATGTTATTTAACTTCACAAATACACAGCTGTGAGCACAGCTGTTTTAAAGGATGTGAACAGATTTGTCTCCTCTAGTTTTCTTGAACTTTTTCTTTTTCCACTTCTATTTCTCATCAGGAACATCTGAAAATACCTCTACACAAACAAACACACAGCTCTCACAGCTGTCAAACAGACACCCTCATCAGGCTTACCGTGGGAATGCCTGTGGCATTATATCAGTCATTGAGGTGATGCTTTTAATCCTGAAACAAACCTAGACTTTGTGCAGTGTGCCTCTGTCTGTGTGTGAGTGAGCGTGCTCCAGTATAAAGCCCAATCTCGCAGCCTTTAGATTCCGGCTGGTCGCACAGCAAAGACACCCCGTTGCCACTCCCACATGGAAGCACTGGCAGGATTAACCGGCTCCATACCCGCCCTAATCTGGGAACAAAAACCCACAATTGCCTCCCACTGAGAGACGAAGACAGACAGAATCAGTTTGATCTGGCCTTTCTCAATATAACAAGGGTGGCTTTTTGGGTTAAAAAGACTACTGCTCACTCTACCATCAGTCAGTGTGGCTGTTCTGTCTCTGCATCTTGAACGATTAATACTTTTATGACAATGTGAAGATCTTCAGGTCATTCTTTGTTGCTGTAAACATATTTTTTTATACGAAGTTATTGATTACAAACTGACTTCTTAATAAATTACTCAGTAGGGCTGCTTTATAGTATTAGCCTGAGGACTATGGTTTATAGAAAACCCAAAATTCTAGTTTCTTTAAGATTTGAGGGTTACATAAGATTAATTAAAACATTTAAATACAGAAATATTACATTATTGCTGAACTGACAGATGTTCAGCAATTGGCAGTCACTCCTTTAATTTGAAATAAAAAAAGACCTCAGTTTAAAGATTGGTTTAATCTGGTAAATTAATGAAGAAGTTGTCAGGAACGGAAAAACAGGTGGTGAAAAAGGCGTGTGATCCACAGGAATAACCTCAGTGATCATATGGTTTTGAAGCAAAGTTCATCCAAGAGTTAAAGGGAGAGTCACAAGCTATTAACTGCAACTGGAGTCAAAATTCATGTTTTCATTCAAATGTCATGTGAAATTTCAGCAAATTTAAAATATTGAAAAAGTGAAAATGCAAATTAGATGCTCTTCCATCCACTGGAGAGAATTAAACAAATGATCCAAAGGATGATGGTTTAGGTTTGATTTGATCAAATGATGAAGTTTCATGGGTCCAGGTTTTCTATAATGAGATGAACTCAATGAGCAATGCCCCCCAGTATATTACTCTTTTTTATGACATGCTTAGAAGAATAAACAGACAAAAACCACATTTTGTGCAGTTGATTTTTGTCTGTTCTTCAGGGCAGCACCTTCCCTTACCCGTGAATGCTAGCAGGGGATCTATTCAATCATGGCAGACATTATCCATGGATCTTTTGGTTGTTGGCCTTTATTTCCTCCCTTAGAAGACTTTGCTGCGTTGTTTTGTTTTTATAAAAATTCATATGAATATGAATTTCATAAAAGTTTTCGATTTTGTCTCAGTTTTTCTCAGACTGCTTTGTTACAAGATCAAAATATTAAAAATTAATAAAATGAAATTTAAAAGAGCTATTTATAATTTGATAAAAGGCTAAGGTTAACAACAATGTATTATTTCTTTTTATCATTTATCAGTGTTAGGAACCAAAAAAACTTGCAGAAATCTCTTCTCTGACTCTTACTTTTTTTTTTTTTTTTTAGATTAGATGCCTTTCTTGAACATTATTTTTAAAGAAAATACAGTTTGAATGTTGTAATGCTAACAGCTGTGCTTAGCTGACACTGTCTAAAAAAATTAACATGAA
This sequence comes from Jordanella pulchra, assembly GCA_034780135.1. Lineage (NCBI taxonomy): Eukaryota > Metazoa > Chordata > Actinopteri > Cyprinodontiformes > Cyprinodontidae > Jordanella > Jordanella pulchra. Next base: position 17,245 of record JAUZNJ010105984.1, on the reverse strand, counting down.
AAATGCACAAGACCAAATTTCTACCCCAGATCTGGCAACAGATCCCTGGAGATGCATATATTATATTACATATAAAGCTGTAGTATGTAATTCTACAAACAGTGTTGGGACATTTTTTTCTTTATCCAAATGTTTTCAAAAATGCCCTAATTAATATTAGGATGTTCTTCTGTTTTATCAGAAATAAGTATGACTAATGTATGATTATGTTTGTTCAAAGAAGCAGGGACTCCACTGCCACCAATGATAAGATTAAGCCTAGACCAGATTCTGTAGATGCTAATGATAGACAACACTTTTCATAACGGCCAACTTGATGGGTAAAAACACCCACAACAAGATTTTAAAAAGTTTTATGTACCAGTTTTTTCTAACTCCTGCTTGTTTAAGTTTCATATTCTCTGGCTAACTGAATTAGAATTTTGTATTAACAAGTAAGGCTTAAGAACATCTATCAGCATAAATTACAGTGATAAGTGCCTGAAAATGTGACTCCTTTTGTATGTAAACCAGTACATACTTCTGGTTTTTGCATTCAGCATCACCTATGTATTTAGTGCCTCCTCCCTCAGAGCTGCACTGCAGCATTTATTAGCTTGAATGGCAGCAGTTAACCTGATCACTGAACACCTCAATTAGAAGATCCATCTACTTTTCAAAGTTGGAACTGAGGCAGGGTTAGGTTGAGCGTGATGTCATTCCTGAATGAAAGTTCTAACTTCAGACATTAATGGAACACAGAGGCAGCGGTATTTATTCCTCTATTCACTGACCTTCACTAAATCACAGTGGATTTGTTATGACACTTGTAAGTGTCAGAAGCAGCTGAATCTGTTTGTTCTGGTCATTTCTGTGAGTTCACTGTACAACTTCCTCTCACTAAAACCAACGATTCAATACAACCAACACCTTCCGTGACCTCATACCAGTTTAGACGAAAACTGAAAGTCAGAAATCACAAATGGAAATATCCTGCTTTACACGTACATCTGATTATTGTAAAAATGCCAATACAGCTTCTTTCAACCAGGGTTCAGTGTGTCGTACCACCAGATTCAGATAGCTGCATAATGTGGTGTCAGTATCTCATTAAATGACAGAAGCTTTCTGTTTCATTGCCTTGAGGCAAGACTCCATCCGTCCATTTCTTACTCAGAGGCTTCTGCCTCATTAACCACCATCAGCATTTCGTTTGCAGCCTGTTATTTGGATGTAAGAGGGAAGCAGGTCTGTAAGTGTGGAAGGGTATGCGTTTGCATTCACTTATGTGGAAGCCAGCAACTCTCATTAGGCTGAAAAAACATTGACAAAGTTGCCAGAATCCAGATCATATCCTATCCCTCTTTAAATATCAAAGGCTTCCTCCAACCAAATCCCTGGTGTGTGTGTCGGTGTGTGTGTGTGTTACATATTTATATTTATGCTGTGAATACGTCTGTGTGTGGCTTGGTGGTGGAAAACAGATGTTTGCTGATTCGACAGGTTTGCACTACAGACTCAGCCCAATTTAGCTGACAAAAATGTGATCCCACACAGACGGTTGAGGTGACAACTCTCTTATTTTAACCTCTTTCGATTCTAGCTCTTGTTTATTTTCCTCTCGTGTTTTTTCCTCTTTTCTCTTTGTGTTTGTTCTCTCCTCCTCCAACACCAATCCAACTCCATGTGTCATCACACCAGCAGCACTTCAGCAGGGTGATCCTCTAGGGTTGTTTTCCTAGTTGTAGGAATCTCTTACTCAGACTCAGCTTTTACAGAAATCACTTATAATGCCAGGACTGAAAACAAAATGACCTTAAATTGCAGTATAAACTATGAACAATGCCTGTCACATTTGTTGGCACCAAATAGTGTAAAAAGGCTTGAAATAAAATATTCTATTATTGCAGTAGAACAATCTAATCTGGATTATTTTCTTATCCAGCATTAACTTTGATTTTAGTTATGGAAAAAACAAAATTATACAAAGACATACAAACAAACGTGGCACAACGGATTCAACATTTTTTCCAACTGCAGGCTTTCTTTTTTCTTAAAGTTTTCCGGCATTTCCTCTTATTTATTTGAATGACTCACAACATTCGAGATCAATGGATGTATTTTAAAGTAACGGCTTAAAACACTGTTTCCCTGTGTGACATTGTGGAAATCCCATCAAATCAGGCAATTTATTATGAAGAGAATTGTTCACCTCCACACGCCTGGTTTAATCTTTTTACAATTTCAAGATAGCGGAGCTTGCATTTTTATCCATTCAAATAGTTATGGAAATATGGATAGCACGACGATGTCCAACCGTCATGCTGTTTTTGGTAAAAATTCACCCATTAACCCCATAAAAACACCTTATGTTTGCTTAAACTAATAAGGGAGTGTTACTATCTTGTACCAACCTGGGCTTAATGACCACTCAGAGAGCAGGGTGACAGACAGATATACAGACCAAAAACCTTAATTCTTAAATTCAATGGGTCTAATGGTACAAAAAAATAAGTTTTTTATCATAATCACCATCCTTGGATTCTTAGGAAAACAAAAGAAATATTCTTTGAATGCTTTTAGTAAAATCAATATTTCCCAACATGATATTTTTCCCCTTATAATTAAATGTCCTCAAACTAAAAGTTGGATAATTCTAAGCTTTTCAGGGTAAGAATAGGTTTGTGCAATAAAAGATTAATATAAGGCTGCAACCAATGATTAATTTCAACCTATTAACATTGCAACAGCAAAAAGGCTTAAAAGGAGGTTTGTTTTTGTAAAGATGTTGAACCAGGCGTGCTTAAATTATTCCACTTGAAGAGTTCTGGCTAGAGCATATTTACACACAGAGAGTGATTTAGATTTTAAATGCAAAATATATATATATTGTATTTTTTTAAACTATTTCATTGCTCTAGGTTGGTATTTAAACAAATGGGATCTCAGTTTGAATATAATTCAATATTTTAACACAATTTTCTTTAAGTTAAGACATTTTTTACACTGCTTTACCATTCAAAGACAATAAAAAATGACAACCACCAATGAATTTGGCATTTATTGTAATGCAATATGGCACTCATTACAATATCTCCTCAGCGTTTCTATTTTACAATGTACAAACTTGATAAAAAAGGACCATAAATAAACAAAACGCTTCAAGTAGCTAATCCTCAGCATCAAAGAGGCGTACGTATATATATATATATATATATAGACACGGATGAATGACATTCCAATCTATATGTCTAAGTCAACAAAAGCACTATTTAAGGAAATCCAAAATAAAAGAAAATGACAAAAAAACAACAAATAACAATCATGTCAGCTTGTATGTTAGAACACTTCACTGGTATGAAATCAGTAAGAGCCTGAAGTGATACATTCTGTCTGAGTCCTCCCACTATCTCTTAAACTTTGCATATTATCATTACATGAAGACAGCTGACATCTTAATGGGGAGAGTTTATGTTGAACGATTTCATGCTACACGTTGCACACACACACATACATACACACCCCCACACACACATACCTTTACACAGACACACACATTCTTCAGAACAAATAAACAAAAAATGCATTTAATTCAAGTGAAGCGCAAAAAAAATAACTTGGAAGCCATTCTGCTTATGCACATGTCAGTCTTCACAAAACAGATAAGAAAAAAAGAGGAGAAATCAGAGCTAGAAAAAGAGGATGAGGCATTAGCCTAAGCTCTCAGAAGCTCAGTGCTCTCTGTGGCCACGTCCAGATCAAGGTTTGTAGTAAGCTCCACAGGATGGAAGTTTATAAAAGTGCTCCTCATTGTAGGTTTCTTCTTATTTGCCTTCACTTCTTCTACTTCCACTGGTGAACAGTTCCTCTAAAGTGCACAAATGAGGTAAATGAAATTCTTCTCAAAACAGCTTTGATGCTGCTCACCAGCTCAGACTGGGACCATAGAGTGTTGCATGTGTTGCATTTGGGACAACATTTCCTGCTGCACACTTGCAATTAGTATGTCCTGATGTGACAGTGTGATTATTCCAAGTCTGTCCATCTCCCTGTGGAAAAAACACACATATGTTTGTCTGAACTTGAGTCTTGTTTGCAGTTTGTCACAAAGCATGCAGGGGACACACAAAAAAATGTGAAATTAGATCAAAACTAAACTCTGGTCAAAATGTTCAGTAGAAAACTAATCCTGATCGTGGCCCTGGACACATGAGCCTCACCATGACACCCTGAGGTGCAAGAATGCTACGGGAAAAGGGTATAAGGTCGAATATGAGATGTAAAGAGCCACTGGGCCTGTAATCCACCTTTCAGCTGTAAAAATGACTGCAAATATATAGCTAAAGCTACAATGGAATTTGTCAAAGCATATAACTTTGTTAGAAAGGCCCAGTCATGATCCAGACCTACTCCTCAAAGCCATAAAACAATAATATTATGCTACTTTTTGTTGATTTATCCCAAAACTCCCAACAAAACACCACTTAACATATGGTTATAATTCAAGTTGTCCAGAGGCTTTTACAGCCTCTGTGCCTGTCAGCTACATCAGGTCATTTTGGTAAAGTAGCATATTTTACATCAGGACTATGTCAATGTGTAACGCAGATGAAGCAAGTTCACAATAAGCTGTACTTACTGGTGTGTAAGAGCGAGAAGGCTGTCAAGGCTGGAGTATCCTGCAGCTGCAAGGACATCTCTGTATCTCTCCAACCCTATGGACTGCAGCCAATTATACAGCGACCACTGTGGCACACACACTTCTGGTACAACAGACACACATAATTCTGATCCCACTCTGGACTCCAGTATGGTACCCTGAGGTCTGTAGAAGGAGAGAGGTTTGAACAAAGACAGTTGCATCTGGGAGCTTATGTACTGTATAGTTATCTCAGTTTATGCTTATTAACATCTGTATATACTGATGTGAACTTTGTACCTCTCCCCTCCTGTGCGGCGCAGGGTTCCAGGGTTCCGTATTAGTTTATCCAACATGTTGAGAATCTGGCTGAAGGAGGGTCTGTCTGCTCTCTCTCTCTCCCAACAGTCCAGCATGAGTTGGTGCAGTACCACAGGGCAGTCCATTGGGGCAGGCAGTCTATAGCCTTCCTCTATTGCTTTAATCACCTTTGCAAAAAAACGGGTTTAGGATGAAGTTTCTTCCAATATTTCTGTTTTAAATTCTAAAAATCACACCTTCTTCACAATGATTTAACCGAACACTTTGAAACAGCTACTAGAGATGCCAGCAGGCAGCAGTTTGATGCAGCTGGGCTTCAAGCTAAATGTTAGGCAGAGATCTGCCAAATGACAGTCCAAACATGCAGATGTTTTGCATGTTCTATGTGTTTATTTTTGCTTTGAGTTGTAAGGTAAGTGCAAAAATTGCTGTTTCCTCTAACCTTTAATCGGCATCTAAAAGCCAGACAGAAATCTGGCAAATGTTTGCAAATAAAAGTGAGTAAAAGAGGCAACACATCCTATGATTATATCATTTGTGTAAAAAAAAGTCACGTGCTAGAGACAAAAAGATCATGTAAGGTCTTCTAGGAGCCACATAAACCTCAGTCATTATTAATCTGTGTGCTACCTTTGTATCTTGGAGATAATGTTGACCTATAAGGTCCAATGTTCAGCAGCATGCAAATAAGCATGACAGCACTGCATCTTTGTTTCTTGGTGTGCGCTTCATAGTCAAAACATGAAAGTAGTGTAAAAAAGAATAACAATTAAACAATTAAAACAACTACAAAAATGCAAAAAAGTATCAATAATTTGAAAAATACAATTTTTTAATTTTAATTTTTAAAATTGAATTCATAACAGGAACACAATGAAAAGCAAAAACATAATATAAACATTGAATGCAAGGTAAAACCTAAAGGAAAAAAGGATATAACCTGCGTTTACATCCAAAACAAAATAATAATCTCAAATAAACAAAACGTATTAGCTTAAGAAATTAATTGAATGAAATCGAATCAGAATAAATAACTTATATATATGTGTAAAAAACTGACTAGTAGGAAAGATTTATATTTTTCCAGCCCCCTTTGTCCACAGGCTTTACACTATTCTCCAATAAGGTACTATTTTTTTTTTCTGCTTTAGTTGAGAACAATGAACCAAACAAACTCCTCAGTTGAAAGCTCCCAAGTGTGGGATTTCAGACGACAGTGTGCTCATGTTCTCAGATCAGAGACTGATGAGGCATGACAAGACAATATAATGAGTACCTCTGCCACAGGCTCACTTAGAACAAACACTGGATTATAAAAAAAACCTAAAAGACAACAGTAGAACAAAAACTGTGAATATAATGTATATAAAATCCCTTAAGATTTTTTTTTCTTACTAACCAATCTTCTATTTCCAAAGTGAAAGCTTATATACAATAAGACTGCTCAGATGTTCCTTTTATCTGGAACCAGTTTAAGAATAAGAAAGAATAAAGCTTATCACATTTTAATGAAGTTGCTTCTTGGCTGCAAAATACAAGTAAACAGTAAAACTTTCAAACTTTAGTCTATATCCTAAAAATAATTACTGATTAGTGCATTGAAGGCAAAACAAACTTGGCCTGAGCGCTGTCTGGAGATAATTTCAAAGTAATTTCTAAGTAAGTGCAGCATTCAAAGACAGCGTCCAGAATGCAGTGGATAGGGTGCAAATTATTTGTCCCTCCATTATGCTAAAGAGGCAGCATCTGTTTAATTCATTTCGCTATTCAAATTGGCTCAGGCTAAATCCCTTTTGGTGAGCGAGGAGAGGTAAAAGTTTAATTGGACTGCCAGAGAAAGTCACAAGACTTGAATCATGTTTAGAAAATAGCTCATTTCAACATTAATCCTCAAGTGCCCAACGAAGGAGCAATTAACAGTTGCTAAAAAGCCGAAACTGATGGGTTGTGTTTTTTTTCCCTGAAACTAGCATCATAATTGTATATATTTATTGAACGTCACATATAGGTTAATTGTATTTGCATGAGGTCAAATCATTCAGTGCTATCGGCCCACATCATCAAAACCTTTATGAGAGTGAAAGAAAAGCTGAGACACTGTAAACATGAGCTTGTGCTTTAAGGAAAACCAACATATTGTCTGTTAAGTTACTCACATCCTGGTTGTTCATGTCCCAGTATGGCCTCTCTCCGTATGAAACCACCTCCCACATGACTATGCCATAACTCCACACGTCACTGGCCGTGGTGAACTTCCTGTAGCTGATAGCCTCTGGAGCCGTCCATCTGATGGGGATCTTCCCTCCAGGAGACAGATAGGACCCAGTTGCCTCCTAAAACAATGGTATATACTTGATTCACTGGATTAAGGTGTTTGGTAATTATTTACTATGAATCACTTGCTCATTCTATTCCACTACAGAAGACATATCAATGTTAGATTAATAGAAAATGTATTCCTGCACAGATGTTGATGCATTTGGCAAATTTTTGCAGCTCTGACACTATTCAAGTAAGTGTGATCTTGTGAGTGGAAATGTGATGGCACAGTCTGTAAATATTTGCTTTTAAAACCAATATTTATTTTTATTACAAAAAGTAATTATTTAATAATTGTTACAAAAAAATACAGATAGAGCACCTTGCAAAATAATCACATCCTTAAATATTTTACATTAAGTACAAACTTTAATCTGTTTTAATGGCAACTCTGTGTGACAGACCAACACCGAGTAGTGCATAATGGCAGAGATAAAAAAAAGAGGATGCATTTTTTCTCCTATTTTTTCCATTTAAAAAAAGACTTTTACTAAAAGAAGAAGAATCAGACACAAGCTGTTGTTTTGTGGGGTACAGCTGTTTCCTCAGACCTCAGAGTATTATTAGAACGAACGCATGAGTGAAAGAGAATAGCAGTGAAACAGTGGCTTGAAGTGACGGTTGCTTGAATTTACAAGAGTTTACAGGGAAGTTCAACTTCCTCAAGGCCAATGTGCAAAACATGCAGCCGGCTGTGCAACTGAACAGTATAACAAAGCATGTATCTGAACGGTCCAGCCAATATCTAGTTCAAACGCTCAATGAGAAGAATGGGCAATAAATCTCATTATGTAGTGAGTAAACTAGGATTTAACCCTCCTATAAAAACACAGAATGCACATTTTTAGATTTTTTTTATTTAATAAAAACTTTTAAAAATAACATAGCTATTTTTTGTCTACTTGAAAATCATGCATTTGTGTTGGTCTATCATATCAAAATCCCCAAAACATGCAAGGATATAGTTCTGTGGTTGTAATGTGAGACAGCATAAATAAGGTTAAAGGGGTGAAACATTTTTTACATTTTGTTTATAATGAAGTCTCAGTTTTCAGGTCTTACCCTTGTAGTGTATGCAGCCTCTGGGTCGTCCTCCAGAACTCGACTCAGGCCAAAGTCGGACACTTTACACACCAAGTTGCTGTTGACCAGGATGTTTCGAGCTGCCAAGTCTCTGTGGACGTAGCTCATGTCTGACAGGTACTTCATACCTGAGGCGATGCCGCGCAGCATGCCGACCAGCTGGATCACAGTGAACTGGCCGTCGTGTTTCTGAATCATTAATATTAAAAGGTAAAAGAGGTCTGGTTAATTCACAAAATATTAAGATATTTATATCTATGTATTTTTTTTCATGTATGTTTGTCTTCTAGAAAAAAAAAAAGCCAACAGATCCTCATACTCGAAGAAAAGCATCCAGGGATCCATTTTCCATATATTCTGTGATAATCATCAGTGGCTTGCCTAAAATAGGGATTAAATTAGGAAAAAATAAGAAAAAAAAATACTTCATAGTTTCATATTAAACCAGAATAACTACAACTTACATCTTGTGACGACACCTTCCAGTCTGATGATGTTTGGGTGATCAAACTGTCCCATGATGGATGCCTCAGACAGGAAGTCCCTCCTCTGTTTGTCTGAGTATCCCGCCTTCAAGCTCTTGATGGCTACATAGATCTCCCTCTTCCCCTGCGCACGTAGCCGACCACTGCACACCTCCCCGAACTCTCCTACACGTGCACAAAAAACAACTTCGTCAGTGCCAAGCAAACATGTGTGTGTGGGTTTATGCGTGCTGAAGCGCCAAAGCAAGCCTTACCTATGCCAATAACCCTCTCGATATGAATATTTGTAACATCTATCTCTTTGGCAAACTCGTGGATGGCCTGATCCGGGTCCTCGTAGGTAAACGGGTCCACATATATTTTGACTCCTGTGATTAAATAGAGGTAGGAGTGGACAGGAAAAGAGGGATGAAACAGAGGAATGCAGAGGAGGGTGAGAAAAATGAATTGTGTAACGGCATACATTATGTAAGAGTCGTTGGGAAAATGTACAAAACACACGAAATAGAATCTGAGAGAACAAAATGAAAAAGAGTATCAGTGGAGCTTTGTAAAAGTATTCGTACCTCTAGACCTTTGTTTTTTATATTTTCCGAAGTTACATCCACAGCTTTACATCAAGAATGAAATGGGGTGAAGAGTTTAAATTTTTTCAAATTATAAAAAGTCCAAGACTGCACTTTGTAGACAATAACTGTAAAGTCCTATATGTGGGAAGAAAACCTTCTCAGTATATTTCCTTGAACACAATATCACTCCTCATGCCTTGGGGTTGTTTAATACAACTGGTTTGAGTTGCTGTGAGCTGAAAAGACATTGAGCCAAATATCTGTCAATTGTACAAACTTTTAGAGCCCCGAACAGAATTTAAAGTAGAGCTTTACCTTCAAGGTAATAAAATAATTAGGACATACAGTCCCAGCTAGAATGGAATTATACAAATCAAGATCCAGTCAAAGCCCAGATTGGCCTGGAAGTTACTGTTTGAATGCTCTCTGTTCAATCTCCATTGCCTTCAGCTTGTTCATGAGGAGGAACTGACAAAACATTCAGAGCCTGATCTTCAGAAGGTTTGCATGTCCTATAACATGTAAAAACGTGTTTATAAGTGCAGAGCAGATCTTTGAAGAAGGTGCAAAGTGATTTGTGTCACAATCCAGAAAACAGCTTGTGCTAATCTTTTTTTTTTTCCTTCTTTAATATGCAGATCATATTCTAATTACCAAACTGTGCAAATTCATGGGTGGAGGATATGCAAATGTACATACACATATTGATGCACCAGGACAGCAGACAATCTTTACACAACTGAACCAAAACAAAACTAAAGGACTGAACTTATAGATTGTGGCATATTTACAAAAAAATAGAACATCAAAAGAGTCTGCAAAGAGTGGGGGTACAACCATGCACAAAGCTTTGCGATGTTTTTTGCAAGTTTTTACTTTTGTTCATAGCTCTTTAAGATAGGCTGCAAAGTTTGTTATACATGTTATTTAGTATTATCATTATTTTTAAATCACTTTCATTATTACCTCCAAGTACATGAGATTTTTTTTACAGTCACTCATCTTTTTAATGGGTGGAACCAATTTGGTTTGACATTTGTGTAGCAGTCTTAACCTGCAACATGCCTACTTACTGCACTTACTAAAACAATGCACGTGCAATTTAGTGCTCGTTCTTTGTAATCTTTGAAGATCAAGCCCTCGGTCTCTTGTTATACAAAGCTGGTAGACACATTCCAATAGAATTTGTAGTTTTTAAAAAGGCAGCTGTTAAGGTACAAATAGAACAAACCCAATCAAATTGGTACACTTTATAGAGTAGATTGTTGTGTGTGTTTAATACCTGGGTTCAGATGTTTCTCCTCTTCTGCATCCTGTTTGGTTTTGCTGTACTTACTCCTCCTGAAGAAACAGGAACAAAGCAGAATTATAACAAAGAAGATCAGCAGCAACTACTAAATATCTGTTGACTTCTCAGGTGTCTGCTATGATTTTTACAGTGACTTTAACTGATAAAAGTATGTATATCCTAAATTAGTTTTCAACTTTCTTTCATTTCTAAGGGATTTTCCTTAGTCAGGTTTTTAAGGATTTGCAGCAAAGAGAAGGCAACAACAATAAGAAGAGAGCGACCGCCTGCAGGAAGGCACCAGATGAAAGCATTTTAGGCACATAGGGAGGAGGGGCAATCCCTCAGGTAGTAACAGATAAAGGGTGTTTTCTATTAAACAAAGAAACTGTCAAAGCCACCTCTATGCTGAAAAGGTTTAAGTTTGCGCCTGTGGAAGACTGTGATTGTGGGCACCAGCAAATGCTTGTGAGCGTGCAAAATGGTTAACACACAAACTGTTCAGCTGAAGACATTAATGGCAAACCAGGGACAAAGGGATTACCACTGTCTCCACTCTAATTCCCTTCAAAAAGCTGCAGGTAACATAGGTTATTTAATCTCACCATAGAAGGAGAACCCGGATTTGTTAGTGTTTTGTGGTGAATTGGTTTACAGGCAGCGTTTAGAAAAAGTGTTTATCAGAGGTGCTTAGAGAAATTATTACTTAATTTTATGCAAACATTGCATTTAAACCAAGGCCTATTCAAAGGGGATTTAAACAAACACTAGTAAATTAAAGCGATACAATTCCAACCTGTGCGGGAAAATTCTACTTTTACACCTCATTGCCCTTGCATCAGGCACCTGTTTACTTGTGCAGTGGAATAGTGTTCGTGTTACAGCTTGTAATTGCGTGCACCGATGTTGCTGGGTGTATTCTATTCAGTAATCTGCTGTGATTAGCTGCTCTAGCAGCCTAATCCCAAAAGAAGGTTACATTCATTGATTGTTAAAGTGCTGAAACAGTTTTTTTTTTTCAAAGAAATGAGAGGACAGCTTTAGTTAGAATATTAAAAGAAGAAGACGGTTGGTTTAAGACATAGAAAAATACATGGCAGACTTTGTAACAAGTAAAAACAAAAGGAAGCTAATAAGAAAGGAGAAACATGAACAAAAAACTTATGTAATAAAACAGGCAGAAACGGCAGGATGGAAGAAATGAGAAAATAAAGGAAAGAAGAATACAATGAATGAAAGAGAAACAAAAGCAGAAATACAGTAATGCAGAAATAAAGACACAAGGAAGGAAGGAAAGTGGGAGAACTTTTAGACAATGGAATAAAGAATAAAGTAAAAAAAACAAATCCCTTTCATTACCCTAGGATGTTTTTTTTATTGAGATCTCCATGATATGTTAATTGAATTACATAATTCCAGATCTTCCCAGATTTAGATTTAAGACTCTTTTAGAAAATGGAAATTTGATCCATAATCAGCACTTTTCTCAGTAGGTTTTAGCCTGGAAGTAATTCCTCCTAAATAACTAAGACTAATGTGAACTGTAGAGACTGACTACTTATACACCAAAGAACATAAGAAGAACAGGAACGTCTCTTTATGCAGGTGTGATCCCTGTATGTCTGTATACCTTCGACTAATAATGAAGACAGCAGCAGATATGAGCAGTAAGATTCCCACCCCGCTGACGGACAGCAATAGGAAGGCAGAGTTCACACCTTCTCCAATCAATGGGAAGGGATCTATGCAGAAAAGACAAACATGTGATTCACTAAAAGCTGATGATCAAATATTAAAGGACATTACTGCATTATTACCTGAATTGGTGGAGAATTCAAATGGAGCACTGTACTCTCCATATCCTGCGGCTGTGCGAGCACGCACGTGAAACACGTACACAGTGAGTGGGTTGAGACCCGACACATCCACGCTACGTAGGAAGGTCCTCATTATGCGGTATGACCTCTCCCTCTGATCCTGATTAGACGAGACAAAAGGACCAATCTCTTTCAAATATCTGTCAGCAAGTCCATCTGCACCAGCAGTAGAACACAAACGCCGTCCCAACATATTGACATTCACACAGCTGCCTGGGCCGCATTTACCTATGGGGTATCTCACCTTTTCGTAGAACTTGACCTCGTACTCCAGGATGACCCCATTTGGTCGATCAGGCTGTTGCCATGCCAACGACAAACTGTGCCTTGTAACATCGGTGAGCTGGATGGATGAAACTGGAGAGGGAGCTGAGAGGTAGAGAAAGATAAGTAGAGATTAAACAGTGGCAGAGCTTGTTTTCTGGAACACGATCACGGAAATGGTAAAATGATAGTTTCACCATTCTGGATACGGATAAAAGTATATTCACTAAGTGTTTTTATGAAGTCCCGCTCTGAGCCAGTGAACCTCATTCCTTCTATTCCTTTGAGACCTGCCTCATTCTACTCATACGTCTCTCTGTTTCTCCATCAGTTTGTCCGCATTTGTGCTTTTTTGTGTGTCTGTTCACATGATATCGGACCATATGGCAGAGCAGGTTGGACTTGACACATCCCAGGCACGCTCTTGTGCTGCGCAGACACAGCAACTTATTTCCCTCAAGGCACCTGAAACTATGCAGGTGTGCTGGTATCTAAATGCCACAGTGAAAACCTGAAGCAATGAGGCTTTAGATGTGACAGCATGCAAAAACAAAGAGAATTTAAAAAAAAGACTTGCACTAAAAGCTAATAAAGAGCATGTGCAGGAGACGCCACACACCAGCTGACTCGTTCACAAGTAAAATGAAACACTTCATAAAATGTTGGTGATTTTTTGCAAGGTCTTTTCAGTTATATACTGAGTATAAGAAAAGCTTTAGCTCTGCTTATACTAATGCGGTGGTTCAATTATTTCCTGAGGATCACAATTTATTGCTTTTTCTTGTCTAATTTTTTCATTTGTCTTAAAGTCATCTCCTTAATAGTTTGACATCATCTGAGCAGCTCTGTAATTAATTTATTTGTCTGATGAAGGAGCATAAAATAATAACTATAAAAAAGTATGATGTTGACAGTGAGAACTTCCAGAGTAGATAGTAGAGCTAAAATGTGAAAAAAAAATCTGAATCCAATGTGAATATCAATGCTATGCAATTGATATCAAGGCAAAAGGTGTTCCTAGTTTCTGGTATCAGCTGCCATGCCAAACACGGTAAGAACAAGGAGTTAAATTGCAGTAAAATTTGAGTCCATGATTTCCCTTAGCAAAGTAGTATTAGTAGTAGTGGTAACATTACATGTTTTTAATAAGAGGGTTTTCTTATTTAACTCAAGCGGTTGAAAATTCTCAGATAAAAAAAAAACGTTGATACATTTTGTTTTTTAATGAGGATACAAATCTTGCTCGTTTCATGCTTCCCTAGTTTTGACCATTACTCAAGGGATCTTGCCTCCCTCAAGGCATGCATGCAACGAGAAGCAGTCTTTGCACAGGTGACCCACTTATTGAGCACATTGTTATAAGCACATTTCTTATTGTTTCTTGAGTCAACATTCTAACACATTTCTTCCATGCAGCATGTCTTCTCCTCACCTGCTTGGTTAGTGGTGAGGCTGACCGATGCACTTTGTGATGCCCCTGCGCCGCTGACCTGGGAAACCCCGTTGCGGGCATGGACAATAAAGGAGTAGTGTGTGTGGGCCCGAAGCTTGCTCACTACCACCCTGGTGGTCTGAAGACCGATTTGGTCCGGAGAGAAGAGCACATCCGTGCCACAGGGGAGACAAAGCTGGTTGCTAGAGGCAGAGTCTGAGCCAGGCCAAGGGTATTCAATGGGTCTGCTTTGGAAAACCCCTCTGCCGACCTGGACCTCAGGTCCCACAATCCCCTGGTCTGACTGCATCCCCATGCTGCTGCGCTGGACCTCAGACTGGGAAACTGTGCGATTCCTTGGAGGTTGACCATGGCTGCTGGTTTGACAGATGAGACACTCCAGACTATAACTGATGTCACTTCTTCCTCCCAGTCGCCGAGGAGGGGCCCACTCCAAGACCACCGATGTTTCATTCACCACCGAGATGAGCTGCTGTGGTGCTGAGGGAGGCTCTGGAGAAAAACAAAACCAACCATATATAAAGCTTTGTCACATAAGAAAGGAAGAACAATAAGAAAGAAGAGAGGTATTTCAGAGGGTAGTCCTTGGCTCGACATGGAGACATCTGGCATTACACTGAAAAACATATGGTTCTGGGATGCTTTTGATGGTTTGGTTGTTTTCTTTTTTGGCATTTAATGTTGTGTGTGTATATGAGAAAGACTTGTGTATAAGTGTGTTCATTTTTCCCAGGCTAAGGAAACCATGTGCTGTATATAGGCATAATTAAGTTTAAGACACACAGACCAACGTCTTTAAATCTCTCACACAGACTCAGAGAAAGAGTAGCAACATTTATTCTGTCCTCAATGTCTTTAGTTATCACTACCAGACAGGATGTAGATGGTGCCTTAGTCATAAGTAATGGGATCATGAAACAGGGGTGGCATTCACACACATTTGTGTCCCCTTCTGTTTGGAGGAGATAGAGAGTTTAGGAAACAATGAGCATGCTTTTCCTTTCTTATTTAGGGGAATTGCATGCACCCATCTTCAGTGTTTTGTCATATAAACTGTTAGTGTGTCTGTGCTCTTACGAGTGCAAGCCATGGAAGGAGGGTCAGAATCTGCACGGAAGAATCCTGTGTGACAGTCACATACATTCGCTCCATCTCTGAGTGAGCGGCTGTGTGGAGGGCACTTGGAGCAGCCAGGATCTGAAGCCTTGGACTTGTAGAAACCAGCAGAACAAGCTAAAAAGTGATGAATAGATGGTCAATTGACATAGTGGTTCTAAATCATTGCTGAAGAAGACAGCGAGAGAGATCTGTTGAGTGTAGTAATTCAGATCTGATTTTGGTGTACAAGTATTGTTTTTTTTATGAAAACCATGTGGACCACAGAAACTGCAGGTTTTGTTTGAAAGAATATTAGTAGAAATCGGCAATGAGTGATTTCCTAGAACTAGAACAGCTTCACATAAAAAATGAACAAATAAAATGTTAAATGTCCATTTATGGCGGTATGAAAAGTATTTAGCTATTTACAGATTTGTTACATTTTTTTGTTCTATCATGGTACAAGCTACTGTGATTGGATGGTGTGTAAAGAGAGCACAGAACAACAGTTCTTCATTATCTTTTAGCCACGTCGGCTGAAATAAGTTGTCCTAAAGCAATGTCCAGAATATCTACAAAAAAACTTTCACAATGTCACAGTTTTATTATCCAGTGAAGCAGTTTTACTGATTAAAAAAAGTAAATTCATTTTTCAAATGAGAAAGAATCTGCAGAATTTTTTTTGTTTTCAAACTGAATGTATTTGTCTCTGGTTTACCAATTTGCACTTCTCAGCTGACTGATTCCTGGCTGTTTTACTACTGCCAGACTCATACAAGAGCCATCTGCTGTACTAATACTGTTGTACTTTACCTGGTTTAGAGTTATAAACTAAAGTTATACTATCTGATGTACTGCTGTGGCCACAGTAGCCGTTCTGAAAATGTCTTACCATCAATATACCAAAGTTATGCAGTTCAAAAATATTCAACCACACATTTGAAGAAAGCCTGAAAACACAAAAGCAACATGTTTGATTGAAAAGAAAACTCTTAAAGTTATTAACCTTCTTTTTTGTTACATATTTCATGTGTAATTTACTAGAAATAACATTTATAAATAGCTCCCATACATCTCAGCAGGAACTACGCCGGGTAGCCACCATTGTTTAAGCTGCAGTTCTAAGAAAACATGGACTTATCCTGAAGAGTTGAACAGTCACACCTTACAGACCCCTCCCCCTTGCTCTTTGCCCAGCTACAGCACTTACTTATTAGCTTCTCCCCAACAGCAGAGCCTGCTGTGAAAACACAATGTAGTAAGCAGGGGCATCAATGATGGCAGACAAACAGCTGTGCAACATCAACTGAAGAGAAAATATCAAGGATATGCTTAATACTGATGAACACCAATAGCACACCAACAGTCTTGAGCTTGAACAACAGAACTGACTGTGAAGGGGTTGGTTGTGAACAGAATGTAAACAAGCAAGATTGACACTGCTACGTACACCATCATGTTTGGTCCTCAAAAAAGCGATTCACTTTAAGCCTGTTCTGTGGTTGCCATGAGCTGGAGGACTGAGAATCTACACAGGCGTACTGCTAAATCAGTTCTCTTGGCTTTGATTCTCATCTCTAACAGAGAACAGTATATGTTACCCATGAGGACCATTATAGGACAGAAAGATTTTGCAAAAAATAAAAGAATCAAAACTGGAATTTTTAACCAATATTACAGTTGCAATTTCATCCTGGTTCTTCTTTAAACTGACCACAATCATCTAAATCAGGGGTATTCAAGAAAACTGTGAGGAAGTCCAGTTCAAAGAAATTTCCTCAAGCAGAGGTCCACAATATCGTCGATTTGCAGTATGACAATATCGGAATACATGGTGTTAAAAAAAATAATAATACAGGTTAAAATAATT
>JAUZNJ010105973.1:0-20628 GCA_034780135.1 Jordanella pulchra | reverse complement strand
CTTAGGGTTTCAGTAATGGTTAGCTCTAAAGCACATGTGCACCATCATTGGTTTGCATCACAACAACCTCATATGCAGGACCCTGCATCTGAAGAAATAGTCGTTCTGGTTTTTCTGCTGACCTGCGAAGACGTAGGTTTTGGAATCTCCAGGGGTTCCAGAATCGCTCGCATGAAAAGGATCAAAGAAAGGGAGCAAACTGTCCAAGAAAACCATCAAGGACAGATTAAAATCCTATAGAAGCCTCACAGACTTAAAAACTTCGGCTGACTTTATTTACTCCTCTGAATCTTCCTTTTACTTGTACTTGGAATCTGATGAATTGAACAAGTCCAAAGAGTCAAGTGGAAACAATCGGCCTTAAATATCAGAACCCTGAAGGTTTGGAACTCTGATCCAGAAGCTCCTCAGATCTGGACTCCACTGAGAAGATGTCAGTTCCCTAAGAAAGAAGGAGGTGGTAAAACACAAGACGGTAAACTGGATCGATTCCAGGTGCTCAGACAGAAATGAGGTTCAATCGGGATCTGGGCCAGACATCAGCGGACAGGACATGCAATGAAAGATCCGCCTCTTTTAGCTGCTTGCTTTACTCCTCTCTACAGACGTTTTTTTCTGGAGTTCCCTGAGAGTCAGCAACTGAAATAAGGTGTCATAGGAAGTAGTAGTCCTCTTTCTGAAGCAGAACATCAGGAATCTGATCTCCAGGAGACTGTAATCAGTTCACACTTGGCTGAAAACACGAGCCCCATTCATCAGCCCTCCACCACCGTGCCTGACAGCTGCTGTTTCTCCTACCGTGCTGTGCTCAGTTTCCTCAAAACACAGAACTGGTTTGAACGCAGAGCATCTCCAGTCATGACATCTAGGCTCTCTGAAGGTTTGCTGAGATCAGAAACAACACGTTCAATAATTTGAAGGCATTGGAGCAGCATATGAAGGCAGGTTCACCTGCAGCTTGTAATCATGTTGTACAATTAAAGGCTCGTTTCTGTAGCAGATGAACAGACAAACAGATGCCCTGACTTCATCAGTTAACAGCAGGTTCCAGGTTAATCTTGTTAAACAGAACCAACCATGACTTTGCACTCCTTTAGGAGCTTAACTGAGCTTTGAACAGGTGTTGCCCATGTGACTTTCCTAAAGCTTTGCTTCTGTTTATGTCTTGTTATTGTTGAAGCAGACTGTTTCTGGCTCTGTTCCTGAAACATAATCTGATAGTTTCTGCTTTATAAATGAAGCGTGAGCCATGTAGAAGTCAATCTGCACGTTGTCCTATTCTCCCGCCCCCAGTGACCTGCGGCTGCAAGTCTAATACCATGATCTGCAGCAACTGACGCACACAAAGCCTCATATGTACACGAGGCACACTATGACCCCATTAGCCTAAGACTTCAGGCTTAACATCTATAGAAATATGCCCCCCACACCCCACCCCATGCTCTATCCTTGTGGGGACTTTCCATTGACTTCTATTCATATTCCATTCATTTCTATGGCTTAACTCTAACCATTACCAACAAAAACCTAAATCTGACCTAAACTCCTTTCATATCTTAGTCCAAAGTTCAACCCCTAACCCAAGATTAAAACCTTTCCTCATGGGGACCAGTTTCTGATCCCTACAGCTGCCTATTAGTCTCCAAAATGTAACATATTCCCTGAAAATCATCCCAAGACTGCAAGAAGTTGAAACCTGAGTAAGTCAATTTTGCTTAAAATAGGTGCTTTTTTCTTGAATCAAGCAGATAAATGAGACACTTTGCCAAAAAAATAAGACAATTTACAAAATACTGTCCGTGTCAGAGTATGAAGCATGAACCTAGATACTCAGACCTAAACAAACTCATCATATGTGGGCTTTAAGGACAGTGGGAGCCCATTCAGCGGGTCCAATACTGCCTTTAATAACAGTGTATATGACACATAGCAGCATTGGCTGCTCTGTATCCAAGCTTCCTGTGGTTAATGCAAACAGTTTACTGGGAGATGATTGCAGTGTGGTATGTTGTGCTACAACAAGCTAAACCATGCAGAGATTTTTGGGGGGCTTTTGGAATCATGGAGCTGCTCAGATGACAAATGACTGAATTTTTGTCCTGTCAGGCAAATGTGAAGAGATTCTGACAAACTGGCATCTGTTGCACACATGTTCTGGCACATAATGAACATGTCAAACCCTGATGTTAGCTTCGTTTTATCCTCATTACCAAATATAAACCTTTGCAGTACTCATTTTTAAAAACTGATCAGAGTTATATATAGTATAAAAAACGCTTCAAAGGCATCATTAAAAGCATTAAGATCAGCTTCCATGGTGACTTCAGCTAAACTCACCTCAAGCTTCATATCATATCCAGCCCAGAAAAAATGTATTCTTTTTGTCTGGATTCACCAAACAGAAAAAGATGACGATATTTCCAAAACTTGTTTGAATATATATTTCTTATATTTTGGTCGATATATAACAATATTGATGTAAACAATATAAGAATGCCGACAACAAACCTCTGGAAATGATTTGACCAAGTCTGTTTAAATATATTTTATATAACATTATATAAGATATGTTTTAAAAAAAACTTTTATTTTGAGCTAGAAGATAAAGAAATAAAATGCTCATTTAATCCGGTGTTTATCTCTCCCTCCTAATGTTTCTCAGCTCAGAGGTTCTTCCTTCTGTCTGAACTTTAGTGTCTATAAAAAGCTAGGCTTGTTTATAGCAGGGTGTGCTAATATTAGCACCAGCTTCGGTACAGAAGGACGACCAGGGTTGTTCTTTGTGGAGACCAACCTTTGTGGGCTTTTTGAGTCCGCAATAAGAAAATCAAGCTGCTTTTCACACCTGGCAGATTTTAACTGAAGACAAACTTTAAAACACGTCTTTTCAACATGAAAACGTCAGATTTTCATCTTCCATCTGAAGCTTCTTTTTAAAAACTTGGTTTATTTTTCACTTCTTATCTTTTGTAAAACAAACAGATTCCTGTGGTCGGTTTTAACGACACCAGTGACATGTTCAAGTACAAACCAAGCTTTCATCACAGTGAGGATCAGCTCAGTGAAAACAAAGCGGATCAATACAATAATAACACAGCTTCCTGTGACTGGTGACAACCTCCTGCTCTGATATTTTACCTCTTCTTTTTAAAGTGAACATAACCTCCATAGGACGTCCATAAGGTGGATTAGAAAACGCTGATGTTTGTTACCTTATCATAAACTGCCAAGATTACCGTACTGCAGGAGCATGGCGGCGCCATTTTACTACAGAGTAGCCCAGACCGGAAGTGGGTCCCGACGGTAATTTAATGAGGTCATATTAAATCCAATGTTAGGTTAGGATTAGGGTCAGCCCTCTGAGGACGGGATAAACTCAACCTATTCCATTAGGCTTTGGTATTAAGTTCACAGACCTTTCATGTTTAGGTTTCTTCCGGGAACTTCTTGTGTGTTTGAACGAACTTTATCGGCAAAAATACAGACAATCAAGTCAAACATCTCTAACAAGCAGCAGTCAGGGGTCATTATTGAGAAAAAAAGGATGAATTTAGAGTGCAGGTTAAAACCTTACGTTTTGAAACAAAAGAAATTAACGGAAAAGATCCACAATTTCAGTGGAATTAAGCAGCTTCTGGTAGGTATTGTAAACAGCGGGGTGTCGATCCAGGTCTGTGGTGGACGTCGTCACTCATGTTACGGCTTGAATCAGCCAAACTCTTAACACCCGTCAGGAATATATGCTGAGTAATGTGTTTCAAAATACCAGGAGTTTGTTTGAAAGCTTTATATGACAGCTTTTAATCAAATTATATTGATATTAAGTTATTGTTGATTATTGGAGACGGCTTCCATTAAGGTGGTCTGTTTGTGTTGGTTGAGCCTAGATTCAGCTTTGTTTAGTTTGGCAGGTAAAACAGCTGATGTCTCTATTTGTCAAAGGCTGGAAACCCATCCGGTTGTCCGCTGCACAATTTGATCCATGAGGAGACGGGCTCAGTTCTGTAGAATCATCATCAGATTATGTTTCTGCATCAATGCAACAACAGTGCTGCCTAACCAGCTTTAAGAAACACACACCGACACATAAGCTGCCGGCCTGCACTGACTCCTTCCTCTGTATCTGTGCTGAACCAACCGTCAGCTCTTCTTTTCCAGCGCTAACCTTTGCTTTCTTTGGATGGTATCAACATCCTGAGGTAGTTCTGTTTTATCGCCCATCTTCAGCCTGGTTCTACATCATGTCTTCATCTCTTTAATATTTGATCCGGTCGGCTGTGCGATTCCCTTCAAACCAGACTCCCGCTTTGAGTGTTTCTCAAAGAAACCAGGTCAAGTGTCTCTTCCACAGACGAATGAACACACCTCCTCCTCATCCTCCCTGCTCTCCTATGACCCCCCCCCCCCTTTTCTTTACATTTCTCTTCCCTGTCCTCTTTCTCTGGGCCTACCGACCACGGATGATTTCCTATTTGTGACATTTCCTGTAAGAATAAAAAAAACATGTTGCGGTTTCTTGGTGAGGACACAACTGTGAATTTTTATCCAAACACGTTAGTCATGTTTTGCATCGGAGCAATGTTTGTATGCATATCCATTAGTTTGTTTGTTTGTCATCGAGACACGGCTCAGTGCACACGTGTGATCTGTGTGTGTGTGTGTGTGTGTGTGTGTGTGTGTGTTGTCCCCGGGCCCTGAGTGTTCCTGTGTGTCAGAACACAGCTGGTGAAGCTTTCCTTCCCACGGGGCCCTTCGGTACAGCCAACACACACTATGTGTGTGATCAGCTCCTCTTCCTCCCCGAACAGCCGCCACATCTGCTTCTCGCTCAGCAGGACTGAAGATGTGTGTGAATGAAGTCCACCGATTCTTCTCCAGAACAAATGGACACGATTGTTCAGTTAAATTTAACATGAAAATGAAATAAACATTAAGCATTTTCCCCGAAGACACATTTAATCTCCTGAACAGAAAAATAAAATCCTCATAAAATTTTCATTTGCGTTTTATGTGGATAATGGAAGACGAAGAGACTTAAATGACAACTAAAATGGAATAAATGTTTTTTTCCCACTTTCCATTCATCCTTTCATCCTCCGTCAGTCATTTCTTCATCTATCCTGCCATCAATCTACCCACCAACCCCTCTTTAGGAATTCATCAATAAATTCATATATTTTTTTCCATCTTCTGTGATCAGATCATTGTTCAGGATAGAGGAGGGAAACCCAAACATCCTGATGAGGAGTGCGAGGTTTTCCACTCCACAGGGGATGTATGGTCCACAGCTGGAAGAGGAGGCAAATACAATGCATTAAATGTGCTGCTGTATCACACTCTTTTCAACACAAGAAAAACATTCAGGAACTCCTTTGGAGCTTTGAAAGGAACAGTGAGGATGGTACGGCCTCCCTTAATGGGAGATTATTTAACTGGTAGCTACATCCCCATCCTGTAGAGAGGAATGGTTTCAGGGCGTAGTGTGAAGGTGCTGCTGCTGCTTGCACAGATTTAACCAGGTGTTGTAGGAGATTATGAGGTCTTCATCATTTATATCCAGCAAGGAAGGAGCTAATGAAGGGAAACATTCAACTAAGGTCTGAAAATGTTCGAATGGCGTCGCCTGGATTCTGATGCAAATGTTGGATCTTGGTTAAACATGAGCAGCTTTAACAAAGCAGGGCTCAGGGTGGAACTTTGGTCTTAATGGATGATGTTCCATTGATCCTAACAAGCTCAGGGGGTCTTCAGGGCTGCAGGTCGGGGCCTGGGGGGTCTGCAGACTGTGGTTTAAGGTGTCCCCAGCAGCTGCTTCTTTATTCCCATAGCAGATCAGAGGCTCTGTTTCACCTCATAAATGGATGCTGCAGCGCTTTGGTCCGGTTTCATATCGACTGAGGATGACATGATGAATGAGTGTGTGGGCTGTGGTTACAGGGAGAGTGTGTGTTTGTTTCATCAGGCATGTTCCTCGTTCTTTAAACATGTCATGTTTGCTGGTGCCGGTCATGTAGGTACCAGCCTGTCAGCTGTAGGATCTTCTATAGTTCAGCTCCAGTTTCAGGGTTTCTCTCTAAACAATGAGCAGTTTGCTTCCCTTCCAGACGTCACTTCATCTCTTCCTCCTCCTCTTCCTCATCCTTGGGGATCCTTCGTCACCGCAGCAGTTGAGGCGTTCGATAGAAGCTTTTAGTTTACATCTGCACATCACAAGAGCTGACCCGACACCACGACCTGCTCTGTGTGTGTGTGTGTGTCCTGGGGTCTCAGTTTACGCTTTACCGGAACCTATTTGCTGTGGTTAGCACTTCCACTGCCTGGACCGCTCCCTCTCTTTCTCTGATTCCTGCTTTATTTTTGACCCAGAACATGAAACACCATCTGAACCAGTCTTGGTCTGAATATAGAAAAGCTTAACTTCTGATTTGTTTTGGGCAGTTAGTGCAGATATTGGTATTAAAAAGCAAAAGTTAGTTAAGGTCTGAGTCCATCATGACACCAAGTTTTTAGCCAAAATCAGTGGTTTCTAACTGTAGTAACTGATCTTTCCTCCTTTGATCTGAAGCAACTGGTGACGGAAGCGACTGAGATCAAAATTCACCAAGCTTAAAATACTCGGCATGGAGGATACCTAACATATAAATGTAAAAAGTCATCTCTGTGTTTTCTGCTGTGACGAAGGGAGGATTTAGAATGTTTCTAATATCCATCTTATCATTGTAACATTGTTCCAGTGAAACTTGTCCTCTGAGTTTAACCCCTCCTTTATGGAGCAGCGAGCTGCTGCTGTGCAGGAAGCGTTCAGGGCTTTGCTCAGTGGCAGTCTGCGGGTTTTAAACCAGGGAACTTGCAGCTTTTTAAGGACACAGGTCCTCGGCTCTAAGCCTGAATCCACCGCTCTCTGATAGTCAACTCATTTCAACATTTCCTCACATGTTTGGCAGTAAATCTAAAGCTACATTTAGTCTGACCCTCTTCAGATCAATTAATCCCCTGAGAATAAAACTCAACCCAATAAAACCAGGAATTTAGCAGAATCAGGTTCAGGATCAGATTCTGCATGTTTGATTAAATCTGTGGAAAATCATTCCACCGATCATTTCCAGTTTACTGCTGTCATCAAATGATGAGTAGTTCTTCCAATGATCGGTGATGATTAATATAATTTTCCGGTTCTTAACTGATGGTGAAACAAAATTGACTGTCCTGATTATAAAGACTGTTCATAGATCCGTTATTCTTCAACTGATTCACTGTTTTTGTCTTGGAGGTTTCTTCGCTCTTCCTGGACGTGTTTCGGCTGCTCATCTGCAGACAGTATTAAATATTCATCCCCTGCTTGTCCTTCTCTCATTCCATCCTTTTGCTTCCTCCTCTCTTTTTTATTGAATATTTTACTCCCACTTTTTGGTGAGTTTGTCCTGATATAGGAGGTAGGTTTGGGTCTGCCTGAACTTTTCTCCATAGATCGTCTATGAAAACAAAGATGCATGTTCTATTTTTTCATTGTTTGGGTGTGTGTGTCTACATGATCCAATGTGTGCGTTTCCTGTCTGCAGTTTAGTTTCTCTGCCCATCTGTTATTTTGAGCCTGTGATGAACGAACGTCTCGCCAGCTGTTTGTTGCTCCGGTGTCACTTCCACTCGTCCTCTGGGTGTCAGTGTTTGTAAGCAGGAGACGCATGAAGAACCTGAGCTGGGTTTGGTGTGTGTGTGTGTTTGAGACGGTATGTAAAACTATCCGAGCACAGTGAGGGGAAATTTTAACCCGTCCATTGATTCGGCTCCGGCCTGTTCCAGGGTCACTGTGATGTCAGCGTTTGTATTATTATTGCTTTTATTGTCTGCAGCTTTTAATTCAACACAACACAATGACATCAAACCTCATCGATCCCTGTGGAGACATGATCTGCAGCGTATCAAAATAACAGGCCGATGCAGCGAAGCGACAACATGAAGATGTAAAACGATCCGCGTGACGAAGAAAGTCGGTGGATCAGGACTGATGCTGTTTGCTCATTTTTCTGCCTGGTTCTCCTACATGTTGGAATATGACAACAAGCCTCCAGTATAAACAATATGTTGAAAATATTAGCAGTTATTTTCATACTAATTCACCTATTTGATTCAGCTGTGTTGGTTCAGGAGTTCATCCATCGTTTTTCCTCTCAGCATGTGAACCTATCATTAGTAGCCCTCTTCTAACACCTGAATAAAGTCCCGGTTTATTTCAGAACCTGGAAAGAACTTTTCTGATTTAATTCAGTTAAATATCTCATTTTATCAAACAATCCTGTGTTTATTTTTAACTCAGATGGTAATAAACTCACTTTACAGCACTGAATATAAACTGCTTGGAATCTATATTGTATTTGGTTTTTGTTTTTTTTACAAAAAGTAGTGTTAAAAATAAAAATACATAAACATACACTGACCTCCCACAGGGTTCTCAAGTTCAGTCCTCCACAGCTACCAACCTAAAACTTTTAGATGCATCCGTTCCCCAACATTCCTGAATTATTGGAATAAATGGTTTGTTTTCAGTTGTCTGCAGAGCTGAATGACTGTTGATGAGGTGCAGTCGAGCAGGGATGCATCAAATGTGGCAGAACGGTTGTACTCCAGGAATGGACATGGGAATCTCTGACTAAATGGTTAACAGGAAACAGAAAGACATCATGTTCAATCCCTGCACTTTGAATGTTTGCTTCTTAAAGGTGTCTAGTTTTGAGTTACTAGTTAAAGTTAGAAGATAACTTTTGCTGTTCCTGTCATAACTATGTTTTCCCACTCAACCTAATAGTAAAATATTGACAAAACTTTAACAGAATTAATTTAACAAAAGTCTTTAAAAAGTAAACCTTTATAAAAGAAGAAATAATTATGTCCTGCAGGAGAGGTAAACTGATCCTGATTTTATAACTTTGCAGTAGGTGTTTGTGATATGGCAGAAATATTATATGATCCTTTTTTTTAATACATAATCACAATTTTGGTTTATCACGATCTTTTGTGTATTTTTGGGAAGTCCCTGGTCGGTGAAATCAAACCTTTAAGTAAAACTGTTCAAAAGAAAAGACAAAACAGACAATTTAAGCCAAAGGAAAATTTTTGAAAATACCTTTAATTCAAATAGAAAGTTTCGCTAAGATGTGCAAAAAACAAACATGCACCTGAAACGTGGAATAGCAATATTGAAGAAGTATATTTATGCGGGGCAGCTCGTACTGCGGATCAACTACTTTAAGCAGGTGTTTGAATCTCTCGTTTCAACCTTTTGAACAGAACCATATGTTTTACAGATAAAAAGTAACTGCTCCAGTTACCTCTTTCCACCTCTTGCTTTTCTTCTCAAGTGCCTCTATCAAAATCCTGCGTTAACGTTCCTTGTTTGGGTCGAGCGATGCGGCCGGCGGTTCCCGCGCTCTTTGGCTCTAGCAAACTGTTTCAGGTGCTTTCTCTCCAAGTGATTCAGTTAATTGTGTTGCCATCCGGATCCTGTCTGAGCAAACTACAAATTACTTTTGTTTGCACCTTTTCATTTGTGGAAAAATCAACCAGTTCCGTAAATGGAAGCAGAGCAGCAATTTTTAGAGTTATTTCATCGAATGTAGTGAAAGTTATGTTGAAGTTTTTTTATATAGTAGCTGGTTAAAGTTGAAAGAATTAGTTTCAAGATTTAAAGGAGATTGTTCTTTCTTTACCATTTCCTGCAGCTATTTTACTGCAACTGTTGAAAAGTTCGTTCCTGGCTGTGGGGGTGTGAAAACTTTCCTGTGAACTGAAAGGAGGGTTCAGTAAGAAAAGT
Source organism: Jordanella pulchra (assembly GCA_034780135.1). Classification (NCBI taxonomy): domain Eukaryota; kingdom Metazoa; phylum Chordata; class Actinopteri; order Cyprinodontiformes; family Cyprinodontidae; genus Jordanella; species Jordanella pulchra. The sequence goes on along the minus strand of JAUZNJ010105973.1, from coordinate 10,820 downwards.
TTGGGAACCACTGGTATTGAAGAAGAACGTTGATGATCCAGGACTGAACACAATGATTAAAATTAAAGGTCCAAACTGTAAAGCTCAGTTTTTATTGGGGTCTGTTTCTTCCTTGGGGTCTCCCAGATATTTGCTTTCTCACAGTCTGCCGTCGCTCTTCATCTGTTAACTAGACTCTCCCTCTCTTTCTCACTCCTTCACTTCTCCTCCGTCAGTTTGTCTGTCCACCTGTCCATCATCCTGTCTTCTGCTTTCTCACCTCTCCTCTTTCTCTGTGCCCGTCTATCTGCCTTGATGTTCCCATCCATTCGTCCGTCTCCCTCTCAGGCTGTCGATGTGTCACTCCCCCCCATCTCCCCCCCGCCCCCATCTGTCTCTGGGTCTTTGCCGCGAGCCTCTCTGTCAGGAGGATTACAGGGCGTCAGGTTGGCCAACATGGACTCTTTTAGTGGGGAAACAAAATGTTCCTCTCAGCACAAAGCCGCTCTAATCCTGCCTCCTCTTCCCCCACGGCACAGCCTGATTACAGAAAGCTGGTTGGCAGGCATTAAGACAGACAGACAGGCCGGAGGACAGATGTTTCTGCAGACAGACGGGCTGAAGATTGACAGATGGACAGACTGGTTTTCTGTATTGAAGCCAAGCGGGTCTCAGTATTTGGTTAGTTAATGGACGGCTTGCTTTCTGGTTTGGATGGACTAGTTTACTTACTAACTGAGCCATCAGCTACACTGACTGCTCTGTAGTAACTGACACAGAAACGTTTCAAAGGTAATTCAGTTTCTAGATAAGAAACTCTCTGAAACTGTTTTAGGAAGCTGTAACCGGTCTAAACAATCATAGCTCTCCTCCTGTTCTGCAAAGTCTGACTCTATAGACCCACCAAAAAAAGCTTAGACCCACCTGAAGTCCTAAAGACGTAAACGGTAAACATACCTACTGTGGGGTAAATACCATTTTCTAAAGTTCTTTATACATCAGAAATACTTTTAACAGAGTTTCAAGATTTTGTCTAGGAATCATGGTGCCATGTTGATGCCTCCATCTCCTCCTGTCTCCACCATCCTACACAGCATCCATCAGACTTCTCCTTTGCCTCAGAATCCTTCATCCTTTCTGTTCGGTATCCCTGCTCTGCACACATCCAACCCTTCCCTGACTTTGTCATCTGTTATAAAACTTTAACTCTTTCCTTCAACACCTCCACTAGAAGTTGCTGTCTTGAGTGGGTCCATTATTGCATTCATACGCAATATTGAACCTCTGGTCATGTGGTTTTATTATGGTAAATATATACAAAGTTTTTTTACCAGGAAATGGAACAAAAACAAGGTTTAAAAGATAAAAATAGAATATAATAGTCTACCAGGGCGCTATAACTTAACCTGAACGCCTTTGTTTGCAAGCAGAGTGAGCTACTAGCATAGATGTGTAGTCTTGTTGAAAAAGTAGAGTACACAGATCTGCAATACCAGACCTATCAGATTAAAATGTTTAAGATGATCAAATGAATTGTAATTAACCAGGAGTAAAACACAAAGCAGGTTTGTTTTTATTACTTAAGGAAGCAGATACCAAACGACCCTGAGTTCAAACTTAAAGAGTTTAAGACTAGTTAAAAAATTCTAGTTAAAATGGAAATTCAACTGTAACTGAGGTTTTCTGATAACAGCACCTGACATTGTGTAAATGTGGACTAATGGAAACAGCATCTCATTGTTCTGTCTTGGTGAATAACTCACTGGAATCATTGCTGCAGGTCATTTTTCTGAAACCAGCTTCATATTATGCAATCAGCTGGTTTTCCTTAGATTACTTTTAACTAATCTGACTGTGTGATTTCAATGAACTGTCTTTGTGAAGGGCTTTGAGATGACATTTGTTGTGATTTGGCGCTGTATAAATAAACTGAATTGAATATTTATGTCCAGAATAAGAACGGTCAGCAGTATGTGGGATTGATCACTGACAGGATTCTGTCTTTTCCTTTGTCATTACAGCTTTAACCGCCTACACTTATCTCACTATCTTCGACCTCTTCAGGTGAGTTCTTCATTTCCTAACCCAGATTCTTTCAGTAGGGTTTGGGTCGGAGTTTTTGACCTGTAGGGACGCCCATCTTGCTGTATCTTTACCTACATGGGTGTTTAAGCTGGAATGATGATGGTTGTTTTCTAGGAAACGGTTTGCGAGGTCATGATGGTGAACCCCAGCTGACCCTATTGGTTGTTTCTGTCTCTCTATCTGTCACTTGTCGCTAACTGACTCTTCTTATTTGCTCCCCTCTCATCTCTTCCCTTCCAACCCTCCTTCAATCACCTGTTCTCTTTCCCTGCCATCACCCTTCCTCTCCTCTCTCTTTATCTTGTCTTCCTCCTATCACTTGCAGTTTGATCACCTGTCTCATCAGCTCCTGGGTGACGATGAAGAAGCCCAGTCAGGTCTTCTCCTTTGGGTAAGTTATCTCCTCATCTCCTCTCCTCCTGAGTTTGATCCATCTGATGTCTAAATCTTTGTAATTTATTTCAAAATTCACCAGGAAGCAAGTTTAGAAACAGGCAGTTAAAAGCAATAAACCCAGTTTTTCATGATTTGGATCCCACTTTATAACCTCTTTAAGAAAATCTGGCCTCTAAACAGTTTGGATGTTTTTGAAACGTAGCACCTGACATTGTGTAAACACACACCTGTAAGCTGTACCGCAGAGAAGACGCTTGTTGTTGAGAGACGACCTCTGACCTCAGGGTTTGGAGGAGCGGTAATGAAGTGGAAATCTGCTTTCAGCTTCACTTGAGTCTAATAAAGCCAGGCTGTCTGTATGTGTGTGTGTGTGTGTGTTTCCCCAGATTTCCCCCCGGCTCCATCTAAGCCCCTGCAGTAATAGAACCAGTCTTTTCAGGAATTAGTCTGATCCACTTCCCCTCAGCCTTTATAATTGCAAGCTTTCATTTTCTAAACCAACAAATTGGTTTATGGTGTTTAAAGAAGGAAAACAAACAAGATGGAGTGATGGAGGCAGAGATGTGGAGGAAAGGAATGAAGAAGATCCCAAAGTCCTCTGATATTCAGCTGCACTATTAAGTTAGTTATGAAAATAGCTGTGTAGGTAGAAATTTATAAATGATCCTTCATAATCTTTAAATGGACAATTTCTCTGTTTTACTGTCTGAAATCAATGACTGCATTAACAATGACTCCACTAATAATCAGATACATTCTAACAAGAATATTCACTTACTTTATACATAAGGCTGGTCACCCGTTTGCGCCATGACAGTCCGCCATCTTGAAGTACAGACGCCGGCGAGGGATAAATTAGTACCAAGTACCAGAATAACTACTTGATTCTGCTTGCTGGCAGTTCGGTGTGATTGAGAAGCAGCGGTGAAGATCAGCTGGAGACAATAACCCAACAACTAAAAGTCAAGGATAAACATGGTTACGTGTTTGAGGCAGTGATGCTCTAGGGTTTAGTGTCTTTTTGAGAGAAATATCCCAATTTCACCACCAGATGGCAGTCATTCTTACACAATGTCCCTTTAAAGAAAGAATCAGTGATCTGTTTGAATCTCAAAAACCCGCAGTTCTCCTCTTTGCAGAGATTTGATTGCAGGTGATGTTTCAGGCTTTAGGTAAGATCTGAGTCCAGAATATAGAGCATTAAACTTGGTGCTGATGGACTGTTGTCATTTCCTTTACTGTGACTCCATGTTTCTGAGGATTACAGACACATATTCACAACCTCTGGATCTATGTGCTGATGTGAAGCAGTAGGAATGATCTATGTTGGCAGCTGGTTAATAAAAACAAAATCTCTGATGATAAAAAAACTCATCCCAGAGTGAAAGATGTTTTTGTTAATAGATGAAATGGGACACCGAGAGGCTGAAACCTGATCACAGTGATTGCAGTTTGGTTGTGGTCTGAGAGTCATCCTAGATCCCCAAAGCTTGCTGACGGTTTCCTCTCCATACCTCAAAGCATCTTCTGACTGCTGGTGTCTGTTCCTCGCTGTCGTGGATCACCTTCAGAAGAGTTTATCCCCTCTAGACGTCCCATCCAATCATTACTGCTCTGAATCACCTCCATATCTCACCCTGCTCTCAGTTTAGGACTGTAATGCCATTGATTGTATAAATGTATGAACATTTTAGCTTCTGTTCATCTCATGATTAGAGCTTTAATGATCAGGTTTCTGTACTGTTTTCTGGTTTGATCTGCTAGTTCAGATTCTGTCTGTTTCATTTATCCTCATAAACACTGAGGACACATTTTGCTGAGTTTTGATTGAGGCTTCCGCCCTTAATCAAAGAGAAATAAAAGAATTACATGATTATGTCCAGATATACATTAAAGTATCAGTTCCTAACATTTGGTATTGAAATCAAGTCCAGTGTTGTCAGAGTTATTTTCTGCTCCTCAGATTTCTAGTTTTGTTTTTATATCATATTAAATCTACCAGGCTGGTTTTAAAGGACAATTCCACTTATTAAATTAAAAAGCCATCTAAACTTGTGGGGTTGTAGAGTTATCTGCTCCCTGCTCTGATTGGTCCTCCTATCATGGCTGTAGATCAGTGTTTAACATCTCTGTGGAGGATTTCTGATACTCGTCTCTTTACTGCCTTTTTTATTTTGTCACATTTAGAGGTTTCCACTATGAAAGGCCTGTTTAGGGTCAAGTCACAGCATCTTAGGTAGATTTCAGTCCAGACTTTGACTAGGCCACTATAAAATATTCTATATTATTTGTTCTGAGTTGTTGTTGTTGGTGTCTTTTATCACTGTCCTGATGTTGTGGACCTTCAGCTCCCAAACTGTTGGACAGATTCTGGACTATAGAGTGTGCCTCACTATAAGCTGCAAGCACAAAGTGTTTGTTTTTGTAACCTGGAAATATACATAAATAGGCTGCATCAGGCTATAACCACTGATATCTACTGAACCTTCCCCACCAAACCTGTAGAGAGAGCTCTACATATCACCCCCATAGCAGGAATGAAGAAGAATGCTAGCTCCAGTTAGCTTTTTTAGCTCATGGCAATAAGAGCTTCTAATAAAAGATATCAGCTCTTTGTTTCAGCTCTGCAGGAGCTAGCACATGCTAGCATGTTCTTGACGTTTTACAACTTTGACTTCCGCCCCTTGGCGGTTAAAGAAATTCCACAGAACAGCTGCATCTTCAGCCACATGGTTCAAGGTTTGGGAATAATCCATTATTTTCCGTATCACACCAGTTATCATGGGATGTTATCCAGGTCCTGAAGCAGCACAGCAGTCTAGGCTATCGCCACCATGTTGGACTGGAGATATGTTGTTATCCTGGAAGCTGTGAGGGTCACAGCTGATGCTCAGCTTCTGCCGTTGTATGAGGACCCCTGCAGGCGGGTGAATGCTAGTGAGTGAAGGAGCTCCGGTCTTCTGCCTCCTGGGATGTTTTTCTCCCTGTGGATGTTTCCTGGTTTGCATCCCACTGGGAGGAGGTCCTGGGGAACCCACTGGAGGATGGCTTAGATCCACTCAGAGCAGAGAAGACTGGAGCATGACGTGTTGAATAAAGAGCTGCTGTTAGTGACCAAAGTGTGAGAAGCAGTTTAGACGTTAGCATCAGTTGATCATCACAGCAGCACCATAGTGTGACAGAGCTGTCAAACCAAATATGAGGCAGCAGCTCTAATTTTGTTTTCCCTAATTCATCAACACCAGACAGTCTGATGATGATTAATTAGAGCGGATGAAATGTCTAATCTGTGGCTTTCATCCTTCCAGTGAATCCATTTCTCCCAGCATTTATTGCTGTTCCTCTGATTCATTTCCTCAGAGGGGATGCTTTTATTCATAAATGTGCCAATATGAGCAGATTGCATAGTGTCCATATGGATTAACCACAGGCAGAGCAGAGTGTGACCTCTGACCCCACAGCATGCATCCAATCCCTGCTAACAATGAGCACTTTGTTGAGTTTTTACTGGAGTCATCTGTGGGTGTCCACGCTGCATTGTCTGCAGACTGACAGAGACAACCTATTAACCTGCAGGATGTCTGTTGGTCGGACCACCGGTCGGTCTCCTCAGCACGCTCACCCTGACAGGCACCACACAAAGCTGCTTTGTGTCCTCGTACACCGGAGACATTTTCCTCTCACGGTGTGACCTCCATGAATCACAGAGCATCTAATTGGTGCTTTCAGCCGATTTTGGCACTTTTCTTTCCACTCGACTAGATTCATAAGTTGGAGATGAGCAGCATCAACATGTCATCTCTGTTCAGGTTTTTTGGTTTTAGAAATTAATATGTGTATTTCTTTGCAAAAATCCAAAACCTGTAATGTTTTCATCCTTATCAGCATCAAATAATGGCTACAAATGATAAATTGGCCAACTTTTAAAGACCGTTTAATAGCAAATACCAATCTTAAAACCATTAACTGATTTGAAGAAAATTTAAATACCATTTTTTGACCATAGAATGACATTAAAAGAACGAGAAATTAGGTTTTAGTTTTATATTTTGGTCTATAGCTTGTTGTTGTTTTTTTATATTTTAATTTTTTATTAATTAAATAACCCTTTGGAGAAAATCCACGCTTCCTATTTATGAGACATTTAATTTTTTCCCTTGAATAAACTGTTGGTTGTTTGAAATTAAGGCAGATTTCCTACAGCAGATCTTTAACAGATATAATAGCTGGTGTTTGATTAAAGGTAATATTTGCGGCCCTAAATAACTTTTATTTAGCTGAATTTGGGGCAAAATGGCTGATTGGATTGTAAAGGTTGCAGTCGCCTGCTTTAGAGGGATTGAAGCAGAAGGTAAGCAGTGATTCCAGGTTTCAATGTGCCTGTGTGAGGAAGCATGAGGTTCGACCTGAAGCTGGTTTACTCCTCAGCCTCCAGACCAGTTTTATAACTGTCAGCATATCAACAAACAGCATCAGTGTACACAGACCGTTTCCTTCGGTTAGCTTCTGTAGATTATTATCACCTCATTCAGTCCAACCATCTGACCTCTAGCTTTAGAGCTGGAGGCGTCCGATGCTTCCAGCGTTCTGCTCTTCACTCCATGTTCCTGCTGAGGTTTCCTCCCGCCTTCTTTCATGGAAACTCATAGTTTTGATGGATGCGCCACAGTCAGACCCCAGGCTGCCATCTTTACAGGGTAACGTATGTGAGAGAACCGACTGCATCTGGTCTTATGCACAGCTGCTGAAGCTTCTACAGCAGGACATACCTGGGATCAGACATGATCAGTAGAGCCATCGATAACTCAGGATCAATTAATAAGCAAAGAAAGTCTTGAGTAGCAGGACGGCCTGAGGCTGATTTTTGAAGCTGCTGTCTCCTCATGGTTTGAAGTATCTCTGACTATCAAACTGGAACACAAAGGCATCACATCATTGTTTCTGCTTCCTGCCTCTTAGTTACAGTTGATGGATTATTAAACCCATGATTATGAGTCTGTGTCCATCTGACCGGAGAAGATGATCAGGGATGAAACAAACCAAAATCTTCCAGAGGGAAACTGGATGATGAGCCTCTACAGGTCAGAGGTGTGTTGTTTTCTAAATGAGATCAGCGTGGTCCTAGAAACACTGGCTTTGGGTTTGGATCGGCTTCGGTTTGGTCGTATTAAACGGGTTAAGCGTGGAGATTAACCCCAAACGCTCAGCGGAGCACTTATCAAAACAAACAGCTCATCCAGAACACAGAGCATGTGAAGATCAGTGGTCCATGTTCTCCGTCTGTAGCGGAAAAATCTGGACGGTTCTTCTGGTTTACATGTTTAATGTGTAAAACTCTGAAATTATGTCCCCAGAGTTGATCCGTTATTAATCAGAAAATATATTTCAGATGATTTTTATCTCATCAAGTTTTACCAGACAGCAGTTCTCATTCATATCTGGTTCTTGTATAGAAAAGCATTAAAACTGTTTAGTTTATCAGCAATGACAGATTATTGTAAGAACTTAAATTCTAACTAAAATCCATTTAGTCTTGTTTTATTTTACTGAGCTTTGCTGAATGAAGCAGGTTCCAACTTCAGAGACTCGTTTATCTCAAAACTATTCCCAGTCTGACATAAAATAGATCCTGAAAGCTGGACTTTAACTGTTTAATCAGCCTTGCATCAGTTTCCAGCTGTATTTCTGCTTTTCCTCCGTCGGACTGTTGTTGTCCTCATGTTCCGCCTTTCTCCAGCTTTCATCCACTCTGCGCTTCATTTAGCACAAACACAAGGTTCTTAGTTTGGTGCAATCACGCGGGCTATTGGATTACAGTCAGTGTCGAGTTTAACCCCGTTAGCTCAGCTCAGCGCTCGCTAAGCTGCTTACTGTATGAGGAGGTCAGAGGTCGGCAACCGCTGTAACTGAATGTCGGTTTCTTCTGCGGCCAAGTTGGAGGTTGTCTCCAAGGTTTAACGCTGGAGATGTTTATGTTCTCTGTCTCTGAGCCAGAACCTGACTGCCTGTCGACCGGCTTCTCTTCATAGATTCTGGACAAATCCTGAAATGGATCCAGACTTTTCTCTCTGGAGAGTAAACCTCTGGAACGAGCAGAGCTGTAGAAACTGTTTATTATCTCCAATGATTAAAGGGATGTTTGTGAGTCTTTGTGTTCTGGTAGTTTCTGTTTTCAAGGAGCCATTTTAAACCATTGCTGTTATTAAAGTCGCCTTTTATTAGTCTGTTAAGATGATTTTATCCTTTATCTCCATAACAGCAAATCTTTATGAAATCTCATATGGATCAAATCCTGCTGTGTTTTCAAACTACAGACCAGCATCCCAGCTTTGTTTTCATTTTAATCAACATTAGTTTTTACTCATTGCTGTTTGAGAAGGAATTCTTGTCAGCTTTTAATTCTCATCACTGCACTGAAACAGGCTGGAAGGAAGTGAAGTTTTTCACACACTGTGTCCTGGCTTTGACTATAGGTCTGAATGTTCTCCAGAACCAGGTGGGATCCATTCAGGATCTCATTCATTAAGGATTGCATAGGATTCATAATAAAGGTCAAAATAGAGCGTAGAAAAAAAATATTTATAAAACTGTCCGTGTGCATGAAACCAACCAACAGATGCTTGATAGATCAGAGCTCCTCCTCATTCTCTGCTCTCCACACTCTGACATTTAACCATCAGTTTTCAGCCAAAGCTCTGCAGCCAGTAAATATATTTAGTAGAAACAGTGAGTAAAAGGAAAATTGATCAACAAGACCTTCAGTGTTTGATGGATCTGATTAACGAGGACGTCCAATTAGCATGGAGCTGATCGCTGGCGGGGAAACATTAGACTGATGTAGATAATCAGTCGTTTCGGAGAGTCAATGAAGTGTTGATTATGTTTAACAGGAGTTCCTGCTGGTCAGGAAGAGCAGAGGTTAACAGCTGGAATTTATTCATGAATAAACAAACCAAGAAGCTGATTATCTGATGAAGCAGCCCGTCGCTATAAGGTCTAATATGGTTTTGTTTAGGCTGCAGTTTATCTGTTTAGTTGCTTCCTAATCTTTTGTTGATTATTTGGGATCTTTGATAAACGTCCATTTTTTTCATATCAAATATGCAAATTATTTATGCTTATCATCCTGAATATATTTTACATACTTTATGTACCACAGGGTGCTAATTTATGCTTATAATTGTGTTTCTTTAGAACCAGGAACCCTTTGGATTAATGTCTGACCTCCTTCTGTTTATCAGCTGATAACCACTCAGTATTCTGGGTCAGCAAACCCTGAAAATATGTTTCCTCCTAGTTGGTCTGCGGTACAGTTAAATCATCCATGGCAACTATTAAACTCTGGTTTTAAATGTTTACAGTGATTCATTGGAATTCCTCAGACTTTGTTCCATTTATTCGTCTATCTGTGGTTCGACTCACCTGGTTGATCATCAGAGAGACGAATGTGATGGAGAGGAAAACATTTAAATATGTTCAGACGTGGACTTTAAATTTAACCTTTTTTTAATTTGTAATAGAACCAGTCAGTACCAGCATAGATACCTGTGGTTTGGATGTGATAAAGTTTATCTATGATAAAAAGTTCTTATAAGGTGAATAAATGTTTGAGATAAACTGTGATGCGATCTGACTTCAGTTCCCCTCGGTCACCATCTGTTGCGCCTGCAGTAAGTTTCAGACCCTGTTTGGTGGATAGTATCGTTCAGAAATGAAACCATAGCTTCTTCCCACTGCCATAGATTTCTTGGTTAGGTGCTCGGTCTCCTAATGGCTGCTATCTGTGGATGCACGGTTTGACTAGCAGACCATCCAGAGGGTCCCACCTCTCATGCAATGTCTGCTAGAGTTGGGCTTCAGAGCTGATAGACCGGTACGTTACCTGTGTGTACCTCAGGGCTACGCGTTTAAATTCAAACTATCTGGATGGAAGTCATTTGCCATATTAAACCTAAATCTTTTAACATCCTTTTAATTTCTGACTCAATAAAACTGCTCTGTTATGAACCGGTTCTAATGCTCAGCAGTTTTCTGCAATAAAATGGTGAGATTAAGTTTTGCAGGCTTTCTGCATGGAGTTTCCATGTTCTCCCTGTGTGTGCGTGAGTTATCTCCAGGTACTCTGACTTCCTCCCAGTCCAAAAAAATGTAACTCTTAATTTTGTTTTGTGCGTCTTGGTGTTGACCTGCGACAGACTGGCGACCTGTCCAGGGTGGACCCCGCTTCTTGCCCATAGACTGCCGGAGATAAGCACCAGCCCACCGCCACCTGATGGAATAAGAGGGAGTGGATGGATGGATGGATGGATGGATGGATGGATGGATGGATGGATGGATGGATGGATGGATGGATGGATGGA
>JAUZNJ010105962.1:0-20628 GCA_034780135.1 Jordanella pulchra | reverse complement strand
TGAGTGTGTGTGTGCATGGTTATTTGTCCTGTGTGTCTCTATGTTGCCCTGCGACAGACCGGCGACCTGTCCAGGGTCTACCCCGCCTCTCACTTGAAACGCAGCTGGATATAGGCACCAGCAACACTCCCAACCCCATTTAGGGACAAGAGTGTAAAGACAATGGATGGAAGATTTGGAAGCCATCCTTGACTTTTTGCTCCCTTGTCAGATTCACGTTGGGACTTTGACTGGGTCAATCCTCGGGCATAATGTTACTTCCACTCAGAAGAATCATGTAAGAGAAATAGAAATATATTACTTTAATCCAAATCCATATCTGCAATAATAAACTAGCTTCATGTTATCATTTAAATTATTAACTCAGGAAGGCTGAATACAAGTTTAACTTCTCTTTTCAGACTCTCTATTGATAAAAGTACTAAAACTGTGTATTATTTTTTTTCTTTGACTTTACAATGAAGCACTACTTTCTTGCCGATACGTCACACAAATTTCTGACAAAATAGGTTGAAGTTTGTGGTCATAACAGGACAAAAGTATGAAACCTTTACTACGCATAGAGGAAAAGAAGAATATTTTTTTGTTTTTAATTATTATTACTACCCAGCTGCCCAAGAGAGAAAGAAGATATATTTATTCACTGATATAATGGTCTTCTCAACCATCATTGAGTGAAGAAGGTAATTTTACCCCACCAGGAAGAGATAACAGTTAATTTTACTAACAAAAGGTGCCGATGAGTATCATGTCGAATCCAAGATGAATTATTTTTCATTCTTCACGTCTAAGGTGACTTGTGGAGCCAATCATAGGAATGGTGATCGAGTTTTGAAGAAAAAATTAAAAGAAGGCACACATGAGCGTGAACAATGAGGAACTGGAGATGGAAAAGTTAACAACGGCAACAGAGACCAAGGGTGCTCTCAGTTAACATAATTGAAATGAGGAAAACTCTCCACTTGGAAACGGAGAAGATGAAAAGGAATGAAAACATTGAATAGAGATGTTGCTGCAAAATCAGAAAGGAGGGAAAAAAAACTCTCTGTGTGTGAAGCAAGATTCATGTCTGACAAATGAAACCGCTTCTGCTCAGATAATAAACAGAAAAAAACGTCCTTGTTCAAAAAAAAAGTCTTGCTGTACGGTTTGAACAGGAGAACATAGTGAAAATGGAAAAAAAAAGGTTGACAAAAAGTTGTGGAAGCAACAGATGAAGAGGAAGCCCTTTGATCCAGAGAAGGAGAGTAGGATTTATATCGGAGTCCAGGATTAAAAAGGAAAGACACATGCCACGGTAAAAAGAGCTGACTGTAACAAGAATCTTGTACCATGTTAAAAAAAAAACTGGAACTGAAGGCAAAACGTTAGCCAAATGCCAGAAAAATACCCTGAAAAACAGCAACACAGAGAAGAAATCAGAAAAGGTGGGGGTGGATAGGAAAAGGTCATTGTAAGATAAACCATGCAGACGATGAGGAAGATGGTTCAGTTGGAAAATGAAAAAATGATCAATGAAACTTCAATCAAAGACCAAATGGTGCAACACATGAGGAGGGAAAACCATCCCATAATTACTGTAGGGATGAATGGGAAGAGATACCACTGATAAAGAAAACTTACATACAAGAATAAATAGGATTAAAAAAAAGCTTCACAGCTGAATGAAGCAAAGAAATCCGTATGCAAGAGAAAACAGGCATCCACACAACAACAAGGGCGCATGGGATTGTCAATGACAGAATGAGGATGGAATGAACAGCTGCTATTGGGGGTAGGATCTCTTAAAAACACCTTGAAAAGCTTACCTAAGAAATCTTCCAGTGTTTTGAAAAATGTACCTAAATATGAATCCTAAAAATTTAAAGCTTTTTCATTAAAGCTTAAGTCCTAACAATGCCATTTACAACATTTTTGGCTAAAAGCAAAATTTGAATGATTAGGTTTGAATCCTAACCTTAAAATATCACACAGCCTTAACATTTTTGAGTTGTCTGCAGATTTTTCTTTTTTTTATTCTTTTCTTGTCATCATTTTTTACAGTGGAGAGGCAAATGCAATAATTTGTACGAAAATGCACAATGTTGGCCAGTCCAGAACCTGACCATTGCTGTTATTTGTTCCAGACTTATTGTTTTCATTCCAACTACAAGCCATATTTGTGTTTGATACAATTTTTGAATAAAATATGTGAATATAGATTTTTCTTGTGTTGTTAAGCTTAATAATATTAGTAGCCATATTAAAGTAGCCATTCTGACTAATTCATAAGGAAAGGTTTTAAAGTTTGGTATATAATATCTATGGGAATCTTGGATTTTATCCTAGTACATTTTGGCAAACAAGCACACTGATCATTATTTATTGACATGTTCTTCTCCACTTTTAATTTTTCTCATGCCTGATGAAATATTTCTTCAATTGAATTTTGAGTTGTGATTTTTATAAATTTTGCCAACAAAAAGGTTGACATTTAATTAGCGGTTAGCATCCTTTCTGTGGTTCTGCAACCTTTATTTATTCCCTGCATTCTGTATTTCCTCCACGTAGGAGGTCATATCTGACACATGTATCAGTTCAAGTCTTTTATTATATGCAATGTTTTAACTAACAGTTCATTGCAAATAACCTCGCCAGCATCATATGATATCATCAGTCATCCTTTGGTTTTGGATATTTTTTAAATGTCTCAGTTAAAGAAATGTGAACGGATTGTTCCAATGTCTGCTGGTAAGAGAAATAACATTCAGAGCTGGTTCTGCCCATACTGTCCAATTTATTTAGTTAAAGAGTTGAGAATATTAACCTTATAATTCTGCAGTTTGACTGCTGGAAAAAATAAAATGTTTGCTGGGCTGAAAATGAGTGCAAAGGCAAATAAAGTTGAAGGAAACCCATTGAAAGGCTAAAAGAAAGCTGGAAGAACTACCATTGAAGATCAGGAAGGAATAATAGAAAGTCTACCTCATTCAAAGCAAACAATAAGGAAAGATGGACTGATTAAGGATATTTGTCTCTGTTTGGACACCAGCCCTTCAGTAGAATAAAACTAAATCAAATCCAACAAATGAACAGCCAGGTCAAACAACTTCTTGCCTCCCATTCTTCTTTCTCCCCTCTGAAGTTTGATGAAACCCAAACAATGTCTTTTGTGCAACTCGGATCTTCAAGAAAAGCCTTTTGAATTGTCCAGATAACTGCACAGTACCTACAGAACGCCATTCAGAATATTTGCATAAGAGGAAACATCCATTTGAGCAGTTCCTTTGAGTTACCATATGTCCCTCTCTGCAATGTAAACAGGGAACAGCTGGTGGCTGGAAAACAACGATCTAAAAACCTGTGGCCTGTCTCAGTTTGGTAAAAGCTGACAAATTACATTCCTGTTCACATTTATCACTGTTTAAGCTCATTGGCTATTTCAATGATAATTTGCTCTTTTCTTGCAGTGATTTAACAAATTTTGTAAATTAGTTAAAAAAAAAATCACCCACCTGTAACCTGGACAACTCTAACTAAAAGCAAGAAATTATTATATATCTAATTTAATGTATGGTTTGAGCGGCTGAAAAATGAGATTTAGGAGATTTGTCTTATTTCTCACTCTACTACTACAGATTTCCTGAAGCAAAACTTTATATTCTGTCTAAACTAAGGCTGCTTTTTCTGGAGTTTAGCCAAACCTCTGACTTTTCTCTCACAAGAGCTTCTTTAAGGTGGATGTGCAGCAGAGTCTCCCACACACACAGAGTGCAACTCTACCCACATCAGAAAGTATAACTGCTTCCCTATGGAGCATTCATAGAAAAGGCATTTCAGAAAAATCAACTTTTCTTTGCCCAAGGACGTATTTTGCTACTAAATGTCATAAATAAATTGAGGTTTTGCATAAATATATCAAACCAAGAGCAATAGGTTTTGTCTAATAACCTCTCGTCTCTTAAAAATGTCTTCCAAAAGAATAATTTGGGTATTTAGATTATGCAATTCAATTTAAAGCTGTTATGATGGAAATGTTTACGGCTCTGATTTGGTAGTGAGAGCTTTCTCTATCGAATAAGAGCTTCACTTTTATTGGCATAAGCCCACTTCAGGGAAGTACTTCAGCTGGAACATCTGTCTCACTTGCACTGCTTATGAACAAAATCTGCATTATGCTTTCCACAATGGTACGCCCACCACAAGACAGTACATTATACTATTCTGCAAAATTTTAAGTGCTGTTTGATAATTCTACATGTGATCTCGCTGTGATAATGAAATCCTCTGGGTCAATATACTATAATTTCCTAGAATTCACATTTTTATGTCTAGATTTCTCATTATCTTGGGGGGAGGACAGGTGTTGCAGGGAAACATTTTCCGATTTCTATCCCATTGTCCTCATTAAAATTTGACGGTAAACCATTCTACCTGATCCCAGCAACCGGAATTGAAGCAGCTGCCAGTAATTTGATTTTGCACAGCTGTGTGGTTCATGTGAGCACATAGCCAGTGTCCAAAGCTAAGTTAAATGTTCCAACTAATGAACAGGAGGGAGAGAAACAGCATGCTTGGACCTAATGGGCTGCTTCACAGCAGCTAAACTGAGCAGGCAGGCTAATGCGTGTTTGGGAAATTACCTCCAGAATTTCCAGGAATACAATGCGATGTCATGTTGACATCACACAGCGGAGTTTGATGACATCCCTATTAGATGGTGTTTGGAGTTAGCATTTAAACCTAATTTGATGGATTTAGCAGACATTTAATCTTATGTCTCCCTCTGTGTTGGTTAACAAGAGAAAAACTCTGCAAATGTTTGCTGCTTTTCATTGCCATGCACAGACATGATGTATACATAACGTGACCTCCTGCTGATGAAGTATTCTGTTGTTTGTCTGTGCTGTATGTCTGAGACACAATGTCAACCTGAAGATTGAGTCCCTTTAATGTAGCTGACACAAGTGCTTCATCAATGATCATAGCACAGACACATTGAAATAATTACTTAATTTGTTGATAAAGATTTACTTGCCTCTTCATGCTTGTTGCTAAAAGTTGCATCAACAAGAGGGAAGTGTGGCCTGTCTTCTGATTACATGTGCTAATGATCGGGGGAGACTTAAATACTTCTTGGGGAACTGAACGTGCATAGAGCCAGTCATCAAGGTCATGGCAACCACAAAACAGGCTTAAATCACAAGCAACGGGACTTGCCCTCAGTTTTTGGACAGAAAGGACAGATGATTTGAAAGAGGAGAAAAGGAAGCCATCTTTGTTCAGAGCGGAGGATTATGGTTTCAGCTTCTAAACATCTACAGCTTGGTCCTGGAGCTCATTCTGAAGAGTCAATGCCAGGGGTGCTCACACTTTTTCAGCTTGCGAGCTACTTTTAAAATGACCAAGTCAAAGTGATCTACCCGCTATAAAAATGTAAAACATCAATCAAAAAACAATTATTTTCAACTTTATTGAGAATTGACAAAACACACATAATAATTAACTATTTACATTTTTGTAATAACCTGAATTTAATTTGATGACTTGCACTGAATTGAATCGGCCAGGGATGTATAGTCCGGACAGTAGCTGCTGACAGCCAGCCTCAAGCACACTTCCAAATGTTCATCAGTCATTGTGGAATGGTATTTGGACTTAATGATTTTCACATAGGAAAAGGCTGACTCACATAAATAAGTGGAGCCAAATAATGCAGTCAAGGAGATAGAACATTTCCTCATATTGGGGTACTTTTCCTCCATGAGTAAGTTGACTTTTTACTTGGTCCAGCTCCTTCACTCATTTTGGTGACCATAAACTTAAGTGTTGGCTAAAAATCGGACCTAATACACTGATTAGCTTAGCACTTACCATCGTTGTTTATGCATAAGCGGTGACGTAAAGGTCAAAATTCAGTTGTCATCTGACTGGTTACCCTGTACATCGATCAAGTGACGGGATGGATGATCGGCTGATATTGCTTTAATTTCACGCCGCGATCGACCAATAGCACCTCCGCGATCGACCGACGTAATGAGCACCCATGGTCTACACAAACACACTCATGATGATTCAAATGGCCAAACACAAAACCCATACAAAACAACACTTATCAACAACCCAGGAGAATGATGGGTGGGTTTTCATCCGGATGTGATGAGGAGGATTAGCCTTCATGTGCTTAAAAACATCAGCGCTGCAACTACAGATTGTTTTAGTTTGAACCAACAGAACTGAGAAACACTCCTATATACTGTAGCTGTTAAAAACGTTTTGAGGGGCGTGCAGGTGGCGCAGTGGTTAGTGCACACGACCCATGTATGGAGGCCTCAGTCCTCGACGCGGGCGACCCAGGTTCAAATCCGGCTTGTGGTCCTTTCCCGCATGTCTCTCCCCCTCTCTCATACCCCCTTTCCTGTCGACCTATTGTCAGAAAAACGAGCCACTAGTGCCGTAAAAACGTTTTGAGGAAAAACTGAGCAAAAATACAGTTGTTTTCGATTTAAGTCTGTTTGTTGTTGGACTTGGGTTTGTGGCAACACTAATAGATGAACCAAGTACGATGGAAGGCAACGGAAGAGGTGAATCCTGGAGCTCGGGCAACCAGTGGGTAATCTGCACGGCGTCACGAAGAGGAAATTAGGAACTGAGGAACAGACGGGATTAGACCAGTGGGTCCAGAAGGTCGCAGGATCACCTGAAGGCAACATGGAAAAAGACTGGCGGTTAGCTCAAGGCAACAAGGAGAGAAAGGCAGAGACAAATTCTGGAGGCTTAGTGGTACCATAACAGGCAAAACACCCGGCTCTGATGAACTGACAGGGATCTCCTCTTATGCACCGACTGACGAAGCTTGATAGGACGCAGCTGTGCGACAAACGCCACACAGCACTCCATCTGGGACCTGGTGCCACCTAGTGGAGGGAAGGGACACAAGGCAATCAGAAAACAAAGCCCACAAAAGAGGTAGAGGAACCCGGAATCATGACAGTACCCCCCCCCCCTCAATGTCCGCCACCTGGCGGCCCAGAAGAGCTGGATGGCAACAAGGAATGGTAGTCAGAGATGAGAGCAGGATCTAGGATGAAGGAACCAGGAACCCAAGAGCGATCCTCCGGACCGTAGCCCTACCAGTCGACGAGGTACTGCCAGCCTTGACCACGGCGACGGAAATCCACGATCCTGTAGGCAGAGTAGGTAGGATGAGCATCAATTTCACGGGGGGTGGGGTGGGGTTCAGCTGGAGGGCAGAGCACGGTGGTCTGGACGGGCTTTATCTGAGAGACATGGAAAGTGGGATGGACTCGGAGAGAGGCGGGCAGTTGGAGACGGACAGCAGAAGGGCTGATTATGGCTTCGATGGGGAATGGACCAATATATCGGGGAGCACGTTTCTTGGAACAAGATTTGAGAGGGATGTCACGGAACGAGAGCCGGTCTCCTCCTCCGATCAGCTAGGCGTTTATTATGAGCGGCGGTACGGTTGAGACTTTGGGTAGTGGACCTCCAAACTCTCTGGCAACGGCGAATGTGATGGCGAACGGATGTGACTGAGATGTCTTTTTCTTCTGAGGAAAGGAGAGGTGGTTGGTAACCAATGGAAGCCTCGAACAGAGATAATCCGGTAGCAGAGGAAATGTGGCAATTGTGAGCGTACTCCACCCAAGGGAGAAACTGGGGCCAATCAGAAGGATTGGTTGAGGTGAAGCAGCGGAGGGTCGATTCCAGCTCCTGGTTGAGCCTTTTGGTCTGGCCATTGGACTGGGGATGAAATCCAGAGGTGAGGTAGACAGTGGTGTTTAGGGCGGCACAGAAGTTTTTCCAAACTTGAGAGATGAACTGGGGGCCTCGGTCCGATAAGATGTCTGACGAGATACCATGGAGTCTAAAAACATGTTTAACTAATAGCTGTGCCGTCTGAAAGGGAGTGGGAAGCTTACAGAGGGGAACCAGATGGCAGGCCTTGGAGAAACGGTTGATGATGGTCAGGATTGTGGTCATGCCCTTGGATGGAGGTAACCCCGTGACAAATTCGATGGAGATGTGGGACCACGGTCGTTTGGGGATAGGGAGAGGTTGGAGGAGACCAGACGGAGGTTAGTGAGAGGACTTGTTACGGGAGCAGACGGTGCAGGCTTGAATGTACTCTGTGACGTCTTTGTGGACAGACGGCCACCAGAACTTTCGACTGACCAGGGCGATGGTTTGACTGATGCCCGGGTGTGCAGAAAACTTGGAGGCATGGATCCACTGGAGGAAACGGGCTCGAACAGAGGAGGGAACAAAAACCTTGTTGGATTGACAGGACTCTGGAACTGGTTCGGAGGACTGGGCTTGTTAAATTAAATCCTCTATTTCCCAAGTCACGGTTGCAACTGAACAACTGGGATGCAGGATGGAAGCTGGTTTTCCTTGTCGGAATCATCTGATGAATGCAGGCGAGAGAGAGCATTAGGCTTGATGTTACGGGAAGCCGGACGATAGGATATGGACAGGTTAAAACGAGAGAAAAACTGTGACCAGTGAGATTGACGTGGGTTGAGCCTGCGGGCCGACTGAATGCATGAGAGGTTTTTGTGGTCTGTCCAAACCTATTCTGGGTGCTCAGCACCCTCCAGCCAGTGTCTCCACTCCTCTAGGGCAAGCTTAATGGCCAACAGCTCCCGATCCCCAACGTCATAGTTCCTTTCTGCTGGGGTGAGCCTACGGGAAAAAAAGGCACAAGGATGGGTCTTGTTATCTTCGGGGGAAATCTGTGAAAGGACCACTCCCACTCCAGTGTCAGAGGCATCAACCTCCAGGATGAACTGTCAAGATGGATCTGGCTGGATGAGAATGGGGGTGTTAGCAAAGAGTCTTAAGACGGGAGAACGCCGACTCTGCTTCCGGGGTCCAACTAAAAGAGGTTTTGGTTGAAGTAAGTGCTGTGAGAGGTGAGGCATCTGACTGTAATTTCTTATAAACCTACAGTAGAAGTTGGCGAAACCCAGGAAACGTTGAAGTTGTTTCCTTGTTTCCGGAGTGGTCCAATCCAGGACAGCTCGGATCTTTTCTTCGTCTGGTCGGACCTGTCCATCCCCTAAAACGAAACTCAGGAAGGTAACAGAAGATTTATGAAATTCACATTTCTCAGCTTTGACGAAGAGTTTATTTTCCAAGAGTCTTTGTAAGACTAGGCGGACATGGCCAGTATGCTCTTCCTGCGTGTGAGAGTAGATGAGGATGTCATCCAGATACACAAAAACAAAGACGTTCAAAAAATCTCTCAGGACGTCGTTAACTAACGCCTGGAAACAAGCTGGAGCATTGGAAAGGCCAAACAGCATGACGCAGTACTCGAAATGCCCTATTAGAATAAAATGTTCAAAACCCTTGTTTTGTTTCTCACAGTAAAAGACAGTTTGGACGAAACACAAGATCAATAAGGCTCAACAAAACATACCCAAGCATAGAAACTCAGTCTTTCTTTGACTGGACAAAACTGCAAAAAAGTTTACACCTATATCGATTGAAATTGTCAACCATTAATTTAAATGAACATAACATTGTATTACACCAATTTGAATATTTTAATTCTTCAAATAACTAACTCTGTTACAGAAAGGGTGGTGTTTAGATTATTTGGTTAGTCTTCATCTATTTTGTATTATAAACGTTCAAATACATATACAATCTATTCCTAACATTCCTGTATATTCTGTATAATCTGTATAATATGTATATGCATATAGCTCCCACATTTATATTATATTTATACAGAACATTTTATTTTATTTTTTAACCATCCTTATACACCTGTAAATAAACATCTATATCCTGTATAGCACTTCTGGATAGATGCAAAATACATTTCGTTGCTTGTACTTGTGACAGTGCAATGACAACAAAGTTGAATTCTATTCTATTCTATCACTCAAAAGCTTAATACTCAATACATTCATGGTGGGATGGCTTTTTCTACTAACGATTAGGTGAATACATTAATTAAATAATTCACAGATGCTTTCTTATTTTTTACTTATTTAAATTAAGCCTTGAAGAATTAAAACTAACTGTGCCTAACCATTGCAATACAGGGAGATCAAATCACAACAGAAAACATTATGGTGAAACTGAAGCTTTAGATTCTATATTTATTCCTCAAAACTCTCTACAACTACAACAATTGTCTTTGTCACAATAACTTCTCACTGTTTTTGTTAAAGTGGATATTCAGTACTTCATAATTAAAAAATTAAATTAAAAAAATCCTAAAGTTGATCAAAACTTTATTATAGACTTATTATTCACTGTTGCTTGATCAAACAAAAAAGAGAAAGCAAAGAAAACACAGTCTGAAATCTTTCATTTTTAATTAAACTCAGTCAATTTAAGGTGCATATTTTATACAGAACTATTGTTAGTAAAATTCACATATCTGCAAAAGCAATTAAAAGCAAATATGTGAATTAGCTGGAGACCTGAGAGTGAAAATGATGCATCAGAAAAGAAGTGACAGTTTCTATAAGCCTGTCAGTCACAGTGATGGATTATGACTAATTACTCTGCAACCCATGCTGGGCCGTCACTCAGACACTCTGAAGCATGGTTCCTAACCCAACCCCAATTGCTGGCTGAGCCCAGCTGCAGATGAGGCGGTAAAACAAACCCCCTCCCAGCAGTCGATCTCTGCATTTATGCCAAGTAAAGCTGCTGCAGCTGCTTTCAGTGATGCACAAAACATCAGGAGCTCTGAAATAACACTAAGCCCTGAAGGTGAAAAAGAAGCAAAGTTGTCCTGTATTTTTTCCCGCAAAGTATAACAAATTGTCTTTGCAGAAAGAAGGACCTCAGTCATTTTTCAATTGTTACAGAAATTATGTGACAGACCTTGGCCCCAGCCTACAGTATGCATCATCATAAAGGCCATTCAGGGAAAAGCTGATAGCAAAGCAGCACATTTGAGGGGATCTCTACATCTGCTAATAAAGTGCACATTCACTGGTCAAGCAGAGTGGGGAATTTGAATATCAGGGTTGGTGAGTTATAGTTATGGTCATTAGGTAGTGAGAGAGCTTTAGTGCCCTTCTGGGCCTTTTCTGGTTTTGGTCCTTTTTATCTTAGATATTCAGTGATTCAAATGAATCTAACTTGAACTATATTCTAAAATCTTCTGGGTTTATATTTTTTAACTCAACAGCTGCATCTATGTTGTTGGGACAGAGGTTGGGATGGTTCCATAAACCAGTGGGGCCCAGTTTGTTGGGTTAAAGAGGAGTTTTAAAGAACCTTACCCTTCTTCATAGACCACCCATTTTAAATCAGACAACAACTCAATCGTTATTTAATAGACGTCTTCCACATAATGAAATAAAACACTAGATGGTAAAACGACGCTGCTTAATAATGTTAATGTCAGCTGGTCATCCAGTCTGGTCATTAAATTTTATCAGGTGCTTTCCAGCAGCACAAGCAACCTTGTTAGCCCTGCTTTACCTGTTGCTTCTGTCATCTTACATTCAATTCAATTCAGTTTATTTATATAGCGCCAAATCACAACACATGTCATCTCAAGGCACTTCACAAAGACAGTTCATTCAAATCACACAGACAGATTAGTTAAAAGTTTTCTATCTAAGGAAAACCAGCTGATCGCATCAAATCATTGACTCGACAGCAATCCCTCATAAACTACAACAATGGTCATTTCTCCTTTAGTAGAAAGGAGATATAAGACCTTTAGCGAGTCATATTAGAAACAAATTATTCGGTCAGTAGGTTGGCTCTCTGGTCTCTTTTTGGCTGTTGAAACATTTTGCCTTCATTCCAGTTTAAAGATGTTCATTCGGTCTCTGTATACATACTATGCTTAACACCTCGCTTTCCTCTGGCTAAGCCCTAGATTACTTCAAAAATGCTGTCATTAAACATAATCTAAAAAAGCCTGGACCATTTTCTCTTGGTAAGGTGTAGGCTGATCTCTAAATGATGTTCTTTTTTTAACAAGATTATTGAGATTTTTGTTAAGAAAATAACTTCTTCTTTAGATGAATGCAGAACTCTGTAAAGATGTCAATTAGGATTATTTAAAACTCACTCAACAGAGACAATTCGTCTCAGAAGAATCTAAGGTTTTTGGTGCAAAGTGACTCAATAGCTAACCTCAGCGTTTGATACAGTTATGGTGGAAAGACAGCATTTTCAAGTACTCATAGGGTGAAAATCAACCAATCCAAGTTTATTAAAATAATATTGAACAAGATGAAACTAAAATATGTGTCAGTGTTGCTCTGACGTCCAGTGTTAAAACAAATCTTTTTTTACTTAATGACAGGAGAGATAACAAAAACAGGGACACACTGTAAGAATGAGCTACTCAGGAGGTTACTGTACAAAAAAGATTTTACTTGAACATTAAATCAGAGTAAGCCTGCATTTATTAGTGAATCTTTTATATTGTTTACATTTTGACTTACTTTTTTTTGTAGATTAGATTTCTTGTTTTGTAGCATAACGAGACACATGAAAGGCATTTTTCAACCATGTTTAGCCTCTAAACAGATTGTTTTTTAGAGGTGGACCTTTCTGTGCGCTCTGGTTTATTGTCCTGATATATTGCTTTAGTTAAACACCACTAAATGTATTTTTTATTTGATTAAAAACATGCAAAGGCCATTAATTCAAAACATGTTTGGTCAAACGTAAAACCAAATCATTTTTGATTCAGTCCAGAACAATCAGAGCTGGAAAAGCAAAATAAGCTCAGTTGTTTTTGTTTTGTCTTCATCCAACTGTTTTAGATTGTGCACTTAATCATCTAATTTCTTCTTTAAAATTCTCTTGAGAATTGAACATTCTGCAACAGCACTCTGTAAAGGTACCAGTCCCCTAACCAACAATATACCCTGATGAACAGGCAGCTGTTTAGGGCATTATTTTTTACCTTGATGAGTCGGAAGAAACCAATATGCCAAAATGTTATGGCAGCTACCTTAAACCCATAGGCACCTCGAAGGTTGAGCTCAGAACATAAGGTGGCAAATCAGACCCAAAAGTACAACAGTTTTGTAGACTTATCTGTTGCCAAACATTTCAGGCAACCTGGGAGTGAGGAGCCCAATGAGGAAAGAAAGCTTTAGGCTAAATGAAGAAATACATAAATGACTATGGAGAGAAATTTGTCTCAAAATGACTGAAAACAAAGAACAAGTAAATTTGAGGAAAATGTGTCTGAAAAGGAGAACTTTAAAATATTTTAAAAAAAGTGATCAATTATTATTGTGCAGGCAAAAGTTCAACTTGTATTCTTAGTTTGCTATTTTTTTCAGAATTAATTTTCCCTGATTTTAATTACATTTTTTTATATTTTTCAAAATATTATTTTACTAATATTTCTTAACGTTTTTTTTTTGTATTAAGAGCAGTTCGTAAAATGAACCCACACAAAAAAAAAATCGGAAAAAACAAAAACAAAAGCGCAAAAACTTGACCTAAAATGATAAGAAATGAGAAAAAATGTAAACAACTTAGTCTGGAAAAATAGTTTGAAAATATCAGTTTTTGGAAACAACACCTGCACAAAACAAAAATACTTTAAAAATAGATATCTATATATTAAAATATTTTTTTTTCTAAAGTCCTTTATTTGATTGGTAAGTTTTTCACAGTTCCATATTTGAATTGATTTACTTCCTTTATTGAAAAATGTTCTTTGCTTTCAAAAACTCTGGAACATAATTCTCACCACAAATAATAACCCAAACCCAAATGATGACACAAACAAATCAACTTGCAGCGATATTTTGTGTTTGATTTTGGAAACCAGTATTTCAGCTCACACAGCACCTAATCTTGACTTTTTTTCCTGCAGGTGGAGGGTTGAGTTGGTCAGCCAACAGTTGCCTGAAGGAGCCCAAGGATCAACCACTGTACTTACATGATATCAATGTGTGTATGGAAGTGAATCGGTTTAGGTGATTGAGGTAACCGAACATACTTACTGCCCCTAGGGATGGCATTCTGCGGCCAACCCAGAACCTACTACACGAAGGAGCCCTTAGCTGTAAACCCTTTCGGATCCCTCAGGAGGTGGACGAAGATTACGCCTGGAGCAAGAAATGTTTCCCCCCTGGACCGTTTTACCCAAAGATAGATGACCTACATGTTACCTATGGAGCATTTCTCTCCTCTATGGAATCCATGCTCTAAAAACTCTCCAAAAGGAAGAGGAAGCTTGTGTTACAAAACGATGTACAAGGGTATCCTTACTTGCTCCCGTGACAAACTCTCAACCCCGTTGGAGATTCTGGGGAGGGAGGAGGGGAGGGTTCCATGGCAGTCTAAACAAGCAACGACCCTTAAAAAGTTTGGGGTTTATAACCTTTAGATCTAAGGATTATTTTATCACTTTGAAGGAAAAAAAGTAGGGCACCGGGTGTGTGTATGTGTGCTTGTGTGTGACACAGAGTTGGAGACGCATCGTTTTGGGCGCACAGAGTGCAGCAGCATAAATCCAAGGTTTCCTCCTCTTCCTCAACACCGCCTGCATGCTAATAGAGCAGCTCGGAGTGGGATGAGAAAAGCAGCTTGACTCTGTGAGGTGCTCTGATTTCCTCCAATTCAAATCACTGAGCCATCATCACCGGGAGATTTCCACAGATCTCTGCAAAAAGGCTCATACAGGTGACAGATGGTCAAAACTTCACCGCACCGCCTGGAATCAGTGCGTTTTATCCACGGGGGTGCGGACTGTGTGACCCCCCGCCGCTACTCTTTCAGAATTTCTTTCTTTTTTTTAATTTTATTTTTGACGCGAGATTCCACTGCGCCGATTTGCACATGCGGCCACGCATGACGCAGCTGCGCATTTTGGCTGCGTTTTAATAACAGCCTATAACACGGATATTGGATTTTTTTAAGAAAGGGTCAGAGATGGCGCACCGGAGTGTCCCGTTTTCTGACAAGTTCCCGCTGCTGTTTGGTATGTTCGTCATGTCCGCCCCTTCATGAACGCCTCTCCGTGTAGAACCAGGCGCAGATTCAGAAGTTGGCCGGGAATAACAATAAGAGGACTGCGCAGCGCTGAGGACGAAGAGCAGAAGTGACAGCGGCGTTCACGGGGTGTTGAGCCGCTGAATTTACTACCAGCATCATCAGCATCTCTGTGCGAGGAATAAAAACTGTGCGGGGGGCACTGCTGCTGCCCACTCCCTCTTCATCCACACACTTTTTTTTTCTTGGTAAGATTTTCTGCAGTGAATCCAAGCGTCTGAAAGCGAAGCTGCGTAAAACTTGGCCAGATCTGGTAACACTGCCGCCTGTGTGCGCAGTCCGGATGGATATGCGGCTGATGGAGGGAATTTAATAGTAATAATATAAAACCCAAGGGGGGATCATTATTAGACCCTCTTTTATTATACCCTCAAAATGGATGCCTACGAAAGGGTTTGGGGACGCCACTGGATAAGCCACTGTTCCGCCGATCTGCTCGGTATCTGAGAGGCACTTGCGTTTAAAGTTTGGATAAATCTGAAGCGGCTGAAGGTGTAGGATGCAGTCTGGAGCCAAGACGCTCTCCGCAGGTGGAGGGGCGTCACTCTGCTGCCTACTTCTCCTCTGGATCATTTACTCACATCTGCTTAGAGAAGGTAAGGGCGCTTCCATGCAGCACATTTTTATTACTTTGACAGCAGCAACGATGTTTCCAAGGACTGACCGGCGAACAGCCGCACACGACGTGGTCAGATCCATCCATCTATGGGATTTAAAACGAACCCATACAGTGCAGAATAAAGCACATTTTCAGAGACCTGTAATAGATCCGGTCTTGTAACTTTCTTAACAATGACCTTGTTGATTCTCATGGCCTCTTTACGATATAATTTGGTGCTCATTAACGTCCTTATCAAGTGTAACATTTTATTTTACGACGAGGAATCAGTAAAAGCTGTAACTTTATTTATGTATTTAAAAGGTCATTAATACTGATCAATCAGTCTTGAATAGTAATCAGTCAACCTGCAAACTGATTGTCAGGCCAAGTATCTAAAAAAACATTTCTTTTTAGTCCTTAAATAGACAGTGCATTGTTGCTGAGGGTTGACGGGAATGCACCTGCTGGTGGTGTGGTCAGATTCCTTTATCCGAGGGAAAAAAAAACATCCTGCGTAGAATAAAGCAGCTTTTTAGAAACTGTAACACATCCAGACTCACTGGCGTATTCATAGTGTATAATATAGTATAATTTGGTATCTATAACGTCCTTGAATCTCTTGGGGTTTTTTTAGATTAAGAAGCCTGAGACAGTCAAATCCCAAATCTGTACATTTTAATTTGAAAGATGTTTGTTACTAAGTCAGCCAACTTTCAACTGATCAGCTCTAAAGAGCAGTTCAAGTACTAAAACAATAGTTTTTCTCCTATCTTCAAATGCTTAGAACTAGTATTTATGTTCACAAGCACATCAAGAAGTTTAGAAAAAAAGATTAGAGCTAAATGTTGATGTGATGTTTTTTTTATTCATTAGTGTTTTTTTTATATTCTTTACTGTGCTGATGATTTCAGTTGCAATTACCTCAATGTTTTCCTTTAAAATATTCTTTTTTAGCAGAATGATATCCTGACTGCTTACCCTGAACTTTTTGATCTCTGCCACTAAAATTAAGATTAAATGTTGGCATAACAAACTATTAGTTCAGCTGAAATATGATGGACATTGAGGATTTAAATGGATTGAAAGCAACAAATATTGCATTCAGAGCAGTCCCTGGAGATTGCGATAAATCAAAACATATATTTCAATGACAACTTAAGTGTAAAACATTGTACAGCTAAGAAGAATCAAAAACAATGAGTAATTTTGCTAAATATTGTGCTAAATATGGACCAGTGCATGTATGAGTTGGAATGACTATAAGAAAGAGTAAAGAATAACAAAGAACAACAAAAAATGACAGATTATTAAGCAATGTTTTGGTTGAAGGGAATGATCTACCCATTCTCTATGGCTTAACCACAGCCCTTTCTCCTACTATCCATAGTTGAGAGGAAGCCAGAGTACCTAGACAGATTACAAGTATGCATTGAGGCAGTATGCAAGCACCACACACAAATACAACAAACAAATCCAGAGTGTTTAGGTTACTGCTAGACAAAGCAGCATCTGGAGCACCTTAAACAATGCTCGTTATTCGTTATTCATGGAAGTTACTCACTTTTTATGGAGTAACCAAACAGTTTACTCAAATAAGAGTTGTAAATTGTCATTAAGATATTACTCAAGTAAAAGTACGGTGCAGTAAAATTACTCCTAAAAGCATAGTTTTAGCATAAAGTTACTCAGGTAATTGTAACTAGGTAAAAGTACCTATTTACTACCCACCTCTGTTTGCAGGTAACGACTAACGTTAAGTGAAACAACCATTGTTCTGTAATATAAAGTAACGAACGTTGAATCTGACTACTTATTTAAATGTTCTAAAAGGCTCTAATCTAATTTATAAATCTAGATTGTCATAACGCTTTTTATTACCATCTTACAACTATTGTTTATGTAATCAAACCTTTCCCTGAAGTAGTTTTGTTGTTCAAAATAGACGTTTTGTTTTAAAAAAAAGAAGGCTGCTTCTAGGGTGCATTCACACTGATGCTAAGGTCCAGGAATGGGTTGAGAAAATGGTTTAAGTGAGAATATCACACCTTTAGTTGGCCTGGTTTGCTTTCGTGCAGGGAGTTTAAACCAGGCAGCATGGAATTGCAATGGTTTTTTTTTTTTTATTTATTAATGCGCTAATGATGAAGAAAAAAGCAAGAAGAAAGTTCGTCTTCAGGGGTTTGTGTTGCGACTTTGGTGTAGCCCCTTGAGATAGTTTCTTATTTTATTTTTAGATACAGGCTCTTACTTTGTTTTTTTTTCTTTTTCTTCTTTTTCCATATTCTGTTAATACTCAAATATGCTGCTTTTACATTGCATCTCCTGCTTTAGCGTACTATGGGACTTGAATTCAGTCACACTATAAGCAAACTGCGCCACAGTTAGGGTAGATCATTCTGGGACAGGTAGCTGTAACCCTGCTTGGATACGGTTCCAGGATCCGTTTCAGACTCCTGGATTGGGTTCACACTGATGTGATTCACTATAAAAATTGGATAGTGGCACAGTTAAAAGCCTTCCAAACACGTTGGCTGGTAAAAGCAGCTGCAGACTCCTTATTTGGTCAAAGTTTTGACCCTGTGTTTGATTAAAACTATCTTACAGTTGTCCCAAATAAGAACTTTTGGGTTTTTGAAAAAAAGCAATTAGACAACACCTTGATGTAAAAAGTGGTATTACTTTTATTTATCCTAAACTATAAATTGGATTTTACAAATTACTTCTTAAGACTTAAGACTTAAGACTCTGTCAAAAATGTGCAGCACATTTTTGTCTGTTTTTTTTTTCTCTGGGTTCTTAGTCCTTCCACAACCTACTGCGACCGCGGAAGCTGCGCACCTCCAGCTTGCTGCTTTTACCTCATATTAGCTTCATCTGGTCTTGTCCCGTTTGCCTCTAACACAATCCTGGAGAGAAACATTAGCTGGGCTGCTGCCAGAAATAACATATTTCTTTTATTTTAGCTTCTCTTTATTGACTTCCTGCTACGTCAATAAAATGTTTTAAAATCCCCTTTCATGCATATATAGCCCCAAATAACCAAGCTCCATGTTATATCAGAGATCTGATGGTTCCCTACAGTAAATCCCCATTCGAGCACTTCACTTGAAATCTAGAGGTTTACTTGTTGTTCCTAGAATTTCTAACAGTAAAATGGGAAGGTAAATATTTTATTTATTAGGCTCCTTTCCTGTGGAACCAGCTATTAGTTTTAATCTGTGAGGCAGACACTCTGTCTATTCTAAACTACATTCAAAACGTCTCATTTTGATGAAGCTTATAGTTAAATTGGCTCAGAGAATTCTGGGCTATATCTAAAGTTATCATGCTATAGGCTTAGGCTGCTGGAGGACATAGAAATCAGTTTTCATCATTTTCCTTCAATTTACCTCTGCTGTCAAATGCTGCAGTATTTGTTAGCTTGGTTCTAAACTTTATGTTGTCTCTTGCTTTTTCTCATCATAGTAGCTTCATCTGGAATGTGTGTATTTCCAGTATTAAAGGACTAACTTCCAACAGGATCTTGAAAAAGTCATTTATGCATTTATCTTTAGTAGAATTGATTATTGCAACCGTGTCCTTATAGGTTTGCCTAAGAAGTCTGTCAGACAGCTGCTGCTGATCCAAAAAACTACTGCCTGTGTTCTCACTAGAACTGAGAAAGCATAGAACATCTGTCTGGTTCTGAAGTTCTTAACTGTCTCCCTGTAGAGAATAGACTTTAAAATCTTTATGTTAGTATAAAAATCAGTCAATGGATCAGCACCTCAATA
Organism: Jordanella pulchra; assembly: GCA_034780135.1. Classification (NCBI taxonomy): domain Eukaryota; kingdom Metazoa; phylum Chordata; class Actinopteri; order Cyprinodontiformes; family Cyprinodontidae; genus Jordanella; species Jordanella pulchra. The sequence goes on along the minus strand of JAUZNJ010105962.1, from coordinate 1,242 downwards.
CATATCAAAGTAAAACTGAAAATTGGTATCGCCAGAGAAGGGCATTACTCGTAAGGAAACATCTGTCGCTTCAAAATTTTTTCTTCCGGAGACTGAGCTATCATGGATAACATATTTAATTTTAGAACAATGTCCCCCTTAATTGTGCTGCAGACAGAGAAAGGCCTGATTTCTACTTTTGCTGTTTTATATTTGTGCGCCAGCTTGAAGCTACATCTGTTCACTCCACACTTTGCAACTGAATAAAACATCCAGTGCTGCAGTTACACCTTCAGCCTGACAAAGAATAGAAAGCAAAACGATGTTTCCCTGCACTTTTAAAGTGCTATCCTAGGCACCACAAGACAAGAATTAAAGTGCTGGAACTTGTTGGGAGATGTTATACACCAAGCTTACAGATTAGATCTTTTAATCAAGCCTTGACCGGCAGCATAATTACCACTGTGGAGGAGGGACAGTGCCCACATCAACGTCTTTGGCAGCTTGCCGGTAACAAAAGTAGACAGCGATGTGCAAACTTACCCTCTGATTTCCAGCTTTTCATCCCTTATCCTACTTTGCATCTCATTAGAGGAGCCAGCCCCAACCCCAGCTGTTTTTTATTGACTAATTTTCCATTGAAAATGATCTTGTTAGGACATTATTGTACAAATTTCTCAATCAATCTCTCATAGGCTTTTCTAAAACTGACGTAGTCTCTAAGTAAATTGAAATTTGTACCACAGGATATGTTTTGAGGGTTGACCTTGTCTTTATGTTTTGCCTGCGTCTTTTCGTCTCTCAGCTGAATGTTAAAGGCAGGATAATCTGCACATGTAATTTTAAACATTCTTTTGAAACTTGCTGCTGTTGGATAATCTGTATAGTTATAAAGGTGCTCCCATCACCAACGATTTTATTACTGTTTATACATTGTACAACCATCCAGCACCTATCAGAGTACTAAGAAAATTTTAAGTTGCCATTACCATATTCCTGTCTGTATGTTTTTACTTTACTTATACTGTTTTTGATACATTGCAAATTTCAGGATTGGCAATTTATCTAGCAACCATTTGAAAACATCGGAATCTCCATAATGGGTGATGTTTAAGTTTAGTGGTGCAGTTGGAACTGGCGTATTATTCATCCATAGAAAGCAGTCTTTGTCATGATGGGCTTAAGATGCCTAACCCACATGCAGAACACCACAGGAGGCAGGGGAAAAAGTTAACAAATGTTTATTAAAGGTTTTCACAGAGT
>JAUZNJ010105961.1:0-37047 GCA_034780135.1 Jordanella pulchra | reverse complement strand
TAAAGATCCTATAAACCAATGTTTACTCTTTGACTGAGATATTATTGCTCACACGATACTCAATAAAGCCTAAAAAACAATTAGCCGCAGTTGCTATGCTAATGATGGAGATGTGATGTAAGAGTGCTGAAATAAATCCACACAGTCCTCTGATTCTTCTGCCATACTTAAATTGATGAAGTAAAAACTATTTTTATGCGTACTTGTACCATTAGAAGTCATGTTTTGATTTGTATGGATTTTTTTGAAGTGTAAAGCTTCTAATCCCACATTTTCCTCAAAAAGTACATCTGCACAATTCCCTTTCGTTATATATCAGCATGTGTGGAAGATTTTACAATTTAACAACATAATTTTTCTTACTATTATCATCAATGGACCTCCTAGAGAAAAACTTCCCCAGCTACACTGGCACAATTAATGAGATGGTCCCTGGATCATTGTAGTTCTGTTGATTTGAAGATATGATATTGTTAATAGTTGATATAGTTTCAAATGTAATGACATGAACATCCAATCATATGTGAGGCTAAGTTCCAGGTTTATTGTTCCTTTTCCTGTCTTTTCTGTAGTTGAGACAACTTTAATGTTATGGCTTAAAGGAAATAAGATTTTTTTTGTGTGTTTTTGTTGTCTTCTATTTGTAGGAATGTGTCAAACCAGTCAAAGTAGAGAAGAAACAAGGTAAATCTGTGGCAAAGATACAGATCGAGGATGATGGAAGTTATGTACAAGTCAATCAGGTGGGTATCAGGGCCAGAGTTTCCCTTAACACTAGGCACTCTAGCACTACTAGTAAATCATCTTAAGACTTATGGTCCATAGTTGCGATTCATCTGATGTCCTGCTTTTCTCTTTTAATTGAAAAAAGGGTCACTAGTCTTAACAAAGTGCAATTAGTGATTCATAAAAGAAAAATCCCCAAAAGCCTATGCTGGAAGCATAAGACTGCAGACCCATGGTGACTCCAGTGTGACTGCTTTATTTTTAAAAGAATCACATTTGTCTTACTGAATATTCTCAGTAAAGTTTGTCAAATTTAAGGTGAAGCAGAAGTGTGTGTGAAGGGATTTTCCTGTGAACTTGTTTAGGGAATTGCTAAACTCCCAGTGATCCTTTTAAAACATATCCACACTGTTGTTAAAGGATGGAGGAAAACAAAAGCTGGAAAGAGCAAAGATTACTCTGAATGACTGTTTGGCCTGCAGTGGCTGCATCACTTCAGCCGAGAGCGTCCTCATCACGCAGCAGAGTCACGAGGAGCTTTTAAAAGTGCTGCAGAACAATAAGGTAAAGCTGGATTGTGTTACTAGGGATAGTTTAGGTCTTTTTGAGCTTCATATTATATCGTTCTCTGTCTACATAATTTCATCTTTCCTCACAGACCAAGGAGACAGAACAGAAGGTTGTAGTGGTGTCAGTATCACCACAGTCAAGAGCCTCGCTTGCAGCGTGCTACAACCTGAGCAGCACTGAAGCCGGCAGGAGGCTCACTTCTTTCCTTAAAGGCCTTGGTTTGTCCTTTTTATCTTTAATTAAATCACACACAATTCAGACACAATGATTTTCTTTTATGAAATTTCTTGTTGTTTTCCAGGTGTTCATCATGTGTTTGACACCAGCTTTAGTCGGACCTTCAGTCTGCTGGAGAGTCAGAGAGAGTTTCTGGAGCGTTTCAGTCGGAAAGAACAGGACAGCAAAGCCCTGCCCATGCTGACATCCGCCTGTCCAGGTAACGCAACAAACAAACAAAAAACCCCGTAGTAGATTTAACCAAAGAAGGAACATAAGGTTCATTTTTTTCTACTCTGTTCATAAAATAATAGTGATAAAAAACTGCCTTCAATCAGGAAATGAAGCATATTTTGGATTCATATGTTCTGTTTTTGAGAAGGAGCGTCTATCATGATAAAGCTGAGCCATATGACTCCTCCAGTTGTTTTCACTGATCAGCTGCATGTCCAACTTTCCCTGTACGTGTTGTGCAGGTTGGATCTGTTATGCAGAGAAGACACACGGCGAGTACATTCTTCCGTACATCAGCACCACTCGCTCTCCACAGCAGATAATGGGTTCTCTGGTCAAAAGCTACTTTGCGGAACAGCAGGTATTATTGGACGTGTACTGATGGATACAGGCAGGGAAGTTTAGTGCCAAGCAGAAGTTTCCCACCTCTTTCAAACTGTGTCATTCTGTATCCAATGTTGAGATCCAAAGGAATCAAGCAATCAGGTGATAGGACAACTCTTAGTCATGTCCACAAATCTCACCTTATGGAAATGAAAAGAAAAAAGCCATTGATGAAAGAAAGCCAAAAGTAGTTTTGTGTGGAGTTTGTCACAGGGCATTTGGGAAACACACGGAGTGTGTCTGAAGTTGTTCTGGTCAGATAAAACCAAAACGGAGCTCTTTGGTGTTATTGAAAAAAAAACAAAAAAAAACACCCTCTCTATTGTGAAACATGGTGGTGGCAGCGATGCTCCCCGTGATTAACGTTAATTGGAAGATAATTCAAATGGAATTGGTTGCAGACGTACAAGAAAAGCTGCACGAACTTGAGACAGGATCAGAGCACATGTTTTCCCACATGTTGAAATGGCCTAGTCAAAGTCTAGAGCTAAACTCATCTGGAAATCTGTGTTTTTTAGGGCCTTAGTCCGCAGCAGATCTACCATGTGGCGGTGATGCCCTGCTTTGACAAGAAGCTTGAGGCGTCACGCTCTGACTTCTACTTGAACAAAGCCGAGACCAGAGAGGTGGATTGTGTCATCACTTCAGGTACGTCAGCTACCCCCGTTATGTCTTAATGGCCGTTGATAGAAATACACCGACCTTGCTCCTATACACTTTCTCTTTTACTGCAGGAGAAGTTCAAAAGATGTTGGAGGAGCAGAATGTGTCTCTTTCTGAAGTGGAGCCTGCAGCCTTGGATACAATGCAAGTTTCATTCTGTCTTGATTTTTGTTGACTTCCATCCGTCTCACCAAACTTTTTTTTTTTTTTTACTTAAATGCTGTGTATTTCACACAGGTTCAGCAGTGTGTGTGAAGATGAGTTCCTGAGCCATGCTGGGAGTGGTTCAGGAGGTTACCTCCATCATGTGTTCACAAATGCTGCCAAGAAGCTGTTTGGAGAGGAGGTAAAAGAACTGACCTATAAGACACTCAGGTGAGGGAGGCCTTCAATTATGTCAAAGATTCAGCTCATTAGCTTCATCTGACTGTGTTAAATTGACTCATTCTTCTGAAAGTAAAAAACTTAACAGATATATAGAACAATAATGTCTTGTGTCCTGATCATAATATTTATTTCTACTCCCTGGTGCAGGAATAAAGACTTCCAGGAGGTGAGATTGGAGAAAGATGGTGCCGTCCTGCTGTGCTTTGCCTCAACATATGGTTTCCGCAACATTCAGAACCTTGTGCAGAAACTGAAGAGAGGAAAGTCTCCCTACCACTTTGTAGAAGTTATGGCCTGTCCATCAGGTAAAGGGGATCATTTCTGTCTTGGTGTGCAGTGATATTATAATCTGAGCTTCTTGTTCTAAAGCTCATACATATAAAGACCCCCACAGATTATTGATCCAAAAGAAATACAGAATTTAAACCCCTCTAGGCGGCTCAATCTGGCCTTACTATCGAGATCAGAGGCCCTGAGAATTACACAGCATGTTCTAGGACAGTTGTTGGGATACATACCCTATTGGTTTATTTATGGGCTTGATTATTTTTTTGTTGAGTTTATGTGATCATTTCATTAGGATTTAAGGTTTTGTATTTTTCTGCTGCTCTTTTTAAAAGTGACACTAAAATGGGAACTGGCATTATTTTCATGATAACATTAAAGTATGATCTGATACATGTTGTATAGATGGACAATTTATCCAACAAAAACAAAAATAAATAGTTTTATCAATAGGAAATCGAATTATAGGTGTAGGATAACAGTATATATTCTCATAATTTACAACTAATTGTAGAAAGAAATGTCTGAACCATAAGACTACGTTTAAAAACTTTACAAATTTTCTCTAAATCTTTAACCATAATTATAATTATTGACTGCAAAAGATAAAAAATGCTTTACATTTGACATCATTTTATCAGAAACTGGAAAAATCATCTCATTTGTTTTCATCTCAGATTCCTTTTATTTCCTTATTGTTGAAACAATTGTTTTTATTATTCAGATCTAAGAATGTAAAACATAAATAAACCATTCAGGTTGTATTATTGGATTAAAAAAATAACTTAAAGCCAAAATAATCATCCTATTTATTTAGTCTTATCCAACATTTATCATTTGTTGTCTTACAGGTTGTCTAAATGGTGGTGGGCAGATAAAACCTTCATCCAATCAAAACCAAAAAGATCTTCTCCATCAAGTGGAAGAGCTCTATAAGGCAGAGCGCCCCCTATTGCCAGAAAATGACACCAGGGTTGCTAAGATATATGAAACCTGGCTGCACACTCTGGGAGAAGAGAGAGCCAAAGAGCTGTTACACACAAAGTACCACACTGTAGAGAAAATGACCAACGGGCTGACTATAAAGTGGTGATCCATGCAGATGTATGCAGACTTTTATTTTGCACTCATCATTGGTGCTGACAGAGATGCATAGAAAATGTGAAAATGTATTACGTCAGAAATAAGAAATTATGCCGTTTTTTTTTGTTTGTTTTATGTATGCATCGTTATGTAGGATTATTTTTTCCTGGGGCCCTGAAAGGTTGGAATAACATCATATAAACCAATGTTTCTATACTGCCAATGAATAATTTAATCGTCCTCAAAATTAGCTAATAATAAATTTTCTAACACTTTGAACATGCCACTTTAAATCATAAATTGGCCTAATATCATTCTTTGTTAAAAATGTGTATTTATACAGTTCAAATTAATAAACAATTGTTCAAATATTCCAGTGTTATTTAATAAAAGAAGCAAAGGAAGTTCTTACTGATATTTATTATGCATTTTGGGGCTTCAGTCGGAGGGTTTTGCACAGTAAAGAGGTGGACTTTAAGAGGTTGGAAAGCCACAGTTTTTCCATGTGCCCTGTTTATCTTTACATCCAAAGTGATTCAGAAAAATATTTACTTAACATACAGGCTCTAAACTGGTCATCATGCAAAACCAACTTCAAACTTTATCTGCAGCCAGAGGAAACATGAGGATCCGCTAAAGTCAAAAAAACAGATTAATATTAGCATATTAATATTCTAGAAAGCTAGAAAAGCTGCCAGGATATTTGACAAACATCTATTAAAGAAATCCTTAAGTTGGGTAAATTTTTGCATTAAAACTTAAGAATCAGAATTTAATTTTACTTTTTAAAAATTCGATTTTTTTTATTCCCTCCTACATCGTCTGCCCTAGATGAATGAATTTGACCACAGATTATGAGCTGTTAATGTAGAGAGGGATTTATAAGGGAAAGGTCAAATATAGCACTATTTAGTCTCCCAGCCTGGTGTAAATTGTGCAAAAATGCTTGTTCATAACAATAATCTCCTACCATAAGGCCGCCCTTAATCTAAGTCATACACCTACAAATGTGCCACAGTTTTTAATGCTAAATAACATTCAGTCACTTTCTTTGATTGCTGAACTCAAAAAATCTTTAGAGCTCTTAAGTAGGCCCCACTGCAAAGCCAACATGGCCTGAGGTGGAAGTCTGTCTTTAGGTTTCTTGAATTTATCCTTCTCCTTTCTCAGCGCCCTCAACACTTCTACAGGTTCCGTCTTCCCAGTGAACTTCTGCACAGCTTTCTCTCTGGGAAAACAAAAGGACGGTAAATAAATACGACTGCATGTTTCATATACACTCTATATAACGTGAATATGGAAACTCACGAAAGACGAAGGAAAGGGTTGTAATCAAACTCCTCCTGTAATGTGGACGGCACGGTAGGTTTGTCATCGTCATCTCTTGCCTAGTGGATTGAAGAGAAGAGTAAAGAATCCATGTGGTTGATAAAATAATGAAAAGGTCAGAGAAGGTCCCCAGGTTCAGATCTCTGTATGTAGATGCAGAGTGTATCCACAAACACATAATCAGTCCAATCATAATAGTAATATATTAGCTGCTAATAGGAATTTAAAAAATAAGAATTTCCTATTTGTAATCTCACTCAAAAAGTCAACTGAATTACTAAGTCAACCTGTTCAAGAGACTCAATTGGTTTTTCTTTCTAAATACATGTAATTAAAGGGGAAAATCTCTCGTTTCTCAAAATGTCAGTCATGAACAAATGTTCAAGTTCAGTCTGAGCTTTCGTACACTAAAAATGTAGATCCAAAATATACTCATTATTCCTGATAGTTTAATCAGAATTAAATGATCAACCTTTTAAGATAAAAAAAAACTAAAATGTTTAAGTGAAACTTTTTTTTCAGTTCAGTTTCTTTTTTTTCCCACAAAATTGTGTACATATGGTAGAAAAAAAGTGTTGCACATCAATCATAAGGTTGAGATAAAAGTTGATCCTGTAATGTTAGGCTGACAGGGTTAAATTTCTAAATAAAGTGTAGAAATGTAGAAAGCAATCATCTTTCATTGTCTAATTGCATTGTACTTACCTTGGCCCAGCTCAGCATTTCTTTCACCTTTTCATTTTCTGGTTCCACCAACATGGCAAACTTCAGGTTCTTGATGGTGTTCTCATGTCCACAGAACACCTTCTGCAGATCAAGAAAAAACTCTTATTCAAAACGGGTTCTAGTTCTGCATATTAGGATTAAAGCACCTCTAATACTTGACTAAGAATGCACCACTAGAAAAAAAAATAATAAAAAAATGGACAAGACATGGCTGGTCTCAGCAGTGTCCTGGAGGGGTTTACAGGAGACTGTATAATACATGCAAGTAAAGATTCTATAGCCTTTTTCCCACTGAATCAGTGGGTGAACCCGTTTTTTTTTAAACATGGATCGACCCACTAATAATGGGCATTTAGCTCCCTTCCCACTAGCAAAAAAAAGCTGAGTCTATCCACAAACCTGTGCACCCGCTGCGTGTCTGGTGACGCTATCACGCTGCGTTAGTGTTGATGCCGTCACCAGAGTGACAGCAATCCGGAAAGTAAACAATGGAAAGCAACATACAAGGAAGCAGGGAATTAGTAGGTGTGCTGCTTCTTTTATCTGTCCGATTGTCTCTCACTAGTGCAGCGACATGTTTATCGAATGTAAATAGAGTTTATACACTTGAAGCCAGTTTGAGCAGAAAGTTAACAGTGTTAGTAATAATTAAAAAAAACGAAACAAAATTAAAATGTAAACACTGAAAGCCATGAAAATAAATGAAAAAGGGTCAAATAAGCTTCATGTTAGCTGGGGTCACGTTTAAGGAAAGAGTCTCTATACAATTATAAACACATTGTGCTTCCTGTCAATTGCAGTTTCAAAGAATCTCTCCACAGATCTAGATCATTAGGAAATACCAAACACATTGGTTTCATTTTAGCAAATGTACACTTATGAACAAAAACATTTCACCAAAATTTAAAACATTATTTAGAACAAATTCTGCTTTCGTCCTCCATTATTAAACCAAATTTAATTACTTTATAATCTAAAGCAGGAAATTCCAAATTGTTTAACCTTCCCCAATGAAAGAAATTATTCCAAAATATTTTTAAAACAGAGCTTTTTAAGAAAACATGATTATGATTCACTAATTATTGTCGACATGCCGTCCTTCAATCTGTTAACTAAAACATAGGCAAATAATTTGCAATCTACATTTAGTAAGGTTATTGGTCTTAGATTGTCAATATATTTTTTTATCCTTACCATTTTTTTTTGGAATCAGTGTCATAAGTGATTATTTATCAATACTTTTTCTGAATGGCAAGAAACAACAGGAACAAAAAAAAAAAAAAAAAAGACCACAGATTCTGGATCGTGTGTGATGAAAACAAACATTTTAACATTTATTTCTTCTAGTTTCTCCAGAGTAGAGCTTTGCAGCTGTAATGCTCAGGAAACACACTAGATGGCAGCATAGCATCTTCTGCATTTTACACCCACTAAAAATTGCTGCTTTATGTTTTAACACTTTTTACAATGGCATAAAAGGACAACATACTGTGAAAATAAAGAGACATACCTCAAAACGTGTGAGAGTAACTTATTAGTCGACTATATCTTGTTTACTGTTGTTTTACACGTTAAACAGAAAAGTATAACTCATCAAAACTTCATATCAGAACATAATATAATAAAAGTATAAATAGAGAAAGCTCAGTCTTTCTCTTCAGATATTCAGACTTCTGTTTTGCAGTGAATGCATGCAAGTATTGGCTGAAACAGGAAGAAAATGTTGATATCAGCCAAAATGTTGATCAATCGATGCATCAGTGTATCTCTAATTGTCATCCTAATCTTTAGCCCATTCAGCATCATAGAAGTCAACCATTTTTATTTATTTCCTTAACAATTATACTTAAGATCATGGATCACTGTGTCATGCAAGTAATTATCCTCTTCGCAGCCACATGATTTGCAGCAACTGGATTTGCACTGACATCACTCACTGTTTATGCTATGTCTGGTCTTGACATTGTGGCTTACATCAGACTGTTAAGTAATTATATTCACATGATGATTTCTTGAACAACTGAGATACTCAGAATATGGGACAGCTCACCCTTGTCCTTCATTTTGTAAAACCCTTGGAGAAGCAGTTTAAACTCCTCCATACTTGTAGTTGACTCTAAACAACACCAAATTATCCAATGAACTCCAGCTCCTCTGATGATCATACAAACACACAAGGATCTGAGGTGTTCTGTTTAAATCCAAGACCCACTGGGTTTTTTTAAACTCTGTTCAGACAATGAGGAGACAGTTTTTATTCTATAAACATGTCTGGTGTAAACTGAAGATGTATCCATCAGGTCTTTCCATGTAAATTAATTCCTCCAACTGTCTATTTAGAAACAAAGTTTTAATATCCAGCTGATCCCACTCAACCTTCTTCACCAAGTTCCATGTCTCATTTCGCAGCAGTGACTTTAAGCTTCCTTGTTTTTAACAGTCATGTCTGTAAACTCGTCATATCCTTTCTGATTCTGCTCGCCTCTTTGGCTTCATCATGAAGAACATCATCACTCATTGTTCCCTTTTCTCCTACGTTGGTCACCTCTCTGAACTGGAAACTCCCACCTCCTCTTTACGTCGAAGTTTGACTCATTTAAGAACACATCCTTTCAATTTAAAATTCTCGTCTTCTCTTCATGGAACGGACAAAAACATTCTGCATCCTTCGCATACACCTAAGCTTTACAGCTTTCGTGTCTAGTTTCCATCTTTCAGGATTTGGGATGTGAATAAACAACACAACCAAATGCTCTCACATGTCTCCTGTTATGATTATTTTCTAATCCATCTTCTGCAGGGTGTCTCCTACTTCAGGAAAGATGTTCTATATGAAGGTGGCTGTTGCTACATTAAAACTTTGGTAACACTTTTCTAGCTGCTTTAACTAATGAGCTGTTTTCTGTTTTGTTTTTTTGCAGCACCATTCTGCTTTAAGGCAATTGAGGTACAAGCAAATATTCTTCAAATATTCTTTAGATTGGCCTGAAATGTAATGTCTTTCAGCTTTGTTCTCACACACATTTGAGAATGTTTTCTAAAATTTCTTGAATTTACCAAAGATTTCAATCTGATCATTCTTGAAGTAGACCTTACGGGAAAAGGGGAAAAAAAATTCATCCATAAACGTTAAAAAGTTGTTTAATCCACCTATTAATTCAGTCTGCATGAGCCTCCAGATCTATCCATGGATTAGTAACACTTATAGAAACTGACGGTGAAGTTGCACAAACCTCCCATATACTGTATAAAGAGGAATTATGTAGACTGTGAGGTAACATGTTAGTGTAGTTAGACAAGTTGATGATTTTGTGACTTTTAAGAACAAGAGAAAAGCTGTTGTCATCTTTGCCCTGGAATTAGGTTCTTCTTAAGTCAGCTTTAACTGAAAAGTGGTGGAGATTCTGGAGATATTGTGCTAGTCTTAATTTGAAGTGAAATGTTTTGTCAAAAGTTGGGGAAAAAAAAGATCTAGAAGGGCTGATGTGAGTGTAAATATGTGATTATGTTTGACTCGCTCACCGTTTCTTGAGGTAGAGAAGCAAGCACTTTGGTTAGGTTGTGGTGCATCTGTTCTGCTGTACCCTCAAAAAACCTTCCACATCCACCAATAAACAGGGTGTCTCCTACAAACCAAACAACACAACAAGATATCACAGAGAACTGTGAATATCAAGCCTGTAGAGCAAACAGAAACAGCTAGTTTACTTCAATTCTCAGAGGAAAATCTGTATTTCACTGGTTCTCCAACTCTATGTTTGCAGACAAAGACCTGTGAACACAGCAGGGGCATCTGTGCACTCATCCTCCCAGACATAGTAGCACATATCACCAGAGGTGTGGCAAGGAGTGAACAGGCACTTCACATTGATGGAGTTAAACTGGAAACGGTAAAAAAAAAAATACCATGACAAACCGCAATGGCAACTGGTGGGTGTTATTGGGGTCAAAGGTAACGTCTGCTTACCTTCAGTTGTTGAGAGTCTATGACTTTATCTGTCAGTCCTTCGATTCGATCATCTGCCCCATAAACTCTAAGTCCCGGGATCTCTTTCACCAGAGCCTTATTCCCACGAGCGTGATCCCTAAAAACAACAAATAAGAACAGACCAGCTGGATCTGACTAGGCTCCAAGGATCGGTTTATGAGGTAAACTCTTAAGGTAAAATAAGTTGGGAGTAAATAATGGTAAAATATTCTGCAAGCTATTGCTTTAAAAACCACAGCCAGATTTAGCAAATGTTTGTTTAAAATGTCCTTTGACTCAGGACAAAGCACATGGAAAAAGTAAATACAAAAGCTTATAGATATGAAATCACATTCACAGAAAATAATAGAAGAAAAACTGGCAAGAAATTCCATTATAAGACTTTACATTTTTGGAAAATTTAAAATCCTAATAAAAGCCTTAATATTTGGTTTGTTTGATCCCTGACACTTATCTTACCAGTGATAATGTGTTGTGAGAACAGCAATGAGAGACAAGCCTTCTCTTTTGACTATTTCCAGTAGCTGTAAAAAACAACAACAAAACAACTACAAATAAACAGATTATCATTGGCGATTGTAAAAAAAAAAAGAATTCACTGTATTTTTTTATTATTCTTTATTACAATTTGGGGTTTGTGCCTTTATTTTGTAGTAAAATGTGTCTTTGGCGTGTTTTTCTACATAGAGATGTTAATATCAGATTAATTACAATTTTTGTGAATCTCTGAACAGTTCTTTGTCCCCCAGTGTGAATCCCCGTCATGTCTTATCTCACCCGGTGGGGAACAGCGGGGTCCACAGCTAGGGCCTGCTTGCTCTGCTCCTCTATCACTAGGTACATGTAGTTGTCCTCCAGGATGGAGATGACCTTCACCTTCATGGCTCACACGTATACATGCACGCGCCTTTACAAGTGACGCTTGCGGAAGACCACAACACCCCTTCTGTAATAACAGTGCTAATCGGCAACAGACTGGATGACAAAAGCTTAGTGGCTATAATGATTTACACATCGATTGGGTTAAACACTATCTGAAGCTTGCATTACAATAATGTAATCAACGTTATCATCTGAGAAAAGAAAGTTATTAAAGCTCTGTTGTGCTTTCAGACCAGGAAGTTGTCTTGATCTAATCAAGTCACTGCGTCAAGCGTGATTTCACAGACCTTTTAATCGAGTCAGATTAATCCAACTCGGACGGGAGACATAAATGCTTGTAAAATTACACACAGAGGTGGGCAGAGTACCCAGAAATGGTTCTTAAATAAGATTAGTAACTTCCTCATATTTTTACTCAAGAAATAAGTAAACTTTAAGGAATTTACGTCCAAATGACAGGGCAGTTTCAGCAGATAGAAAATAAGATTTAACCGACGAGCCTTGGGTTAAAAAAGAAGAAAATCTCTTCTAGTGGTGCATATTTGTTTAGAACAAGCTTGTTTTCGTTAAGTACTCATATTGGGTTGACTTGCCAGAAATTTTTACTCAAGTAGAGTTATTTTATCGTATTTTTACTCAAGCAAAAAGTACAAAGCTGTACAACTACTCCTGAAAGTACATTTCTAAAAAAAGTTACTCAAATGTGACTAGTTACTACCCATGTCTGCACACATGTATACATACACACAACTGTCCCATATTAAGAAACAAAATTAGGGGTCTAATTTATTTCAGGTTTGATATAAATGTCTACGAAATCGATTCAAACATACAACAAAAGTCAAACATAAATCCATGTTGGTAGCGTGGAAGACAATGCCCCTTATTTAATTTTCAAGGGGTTGACAACCCTGTAAAATTTGTCAACATTTCAAAAAGGTTAAATAGACAAAGAGAAACAACTGAAAAATGCATACATTATAACAGACATATTTTAGCTCTTCTGCTTCTGATTTAGAAAACTTTTTCAAAGCATTCACTGTTATTTTTAGCAAGGAAGCTAAATAAATTTGCTTTACTACACAAACTGCATGACAACTATACATGTTCACATGTTGCTGCAGTACACCAGACTGGCAGGTCCAGCTCCTACACGACTCCTGTTGTATTTTACAGAAATGTAGCACTTAAATAATGCTCATGAGATAAATGAAAACAATTTTATAGCTGTTCAGGCAATAATGGATATGAATTACATCATTAAAAAAAATTAAATTAAAAGGATTTTGATACTTCAAATAAGAGTGAATCTTTCCATTGACTCTTTCAACAGATGTGTTTTATTATTCTAAGGAACATCATGCTGTGCTCTTTATAAATTGTGCTTTACAAACATTCAGGATATTTATCCAGTTTTATGGAAACACCAATCAGTCATGATGGAAAAAAAAAAAAAAGCAGTTCTGCTGCATTTTGAAGTTAAAAGCAAACATAGAACTGCGACAAAGACGATCAGACTAAAACTGATTTTAAACAAAACTGCTATTTCATATGAAATCCGTGCACAGAAACCATGACTGATTGTTCTTTACAGAGCTCCCTGTTATTGTGAAATGGGTAAAAACAATTCAAACGATGAATGGAAGCGTTAGAGCATCAATATATTAACATCTTTAAGCATTTACAAATTAAAATAAATGCATCTCTTAAAGCCATATATTCTTTAAAAACAGTCACATCAATATCCACCAAACTATCCAAACTCCATGAAAAAAAAAACGTACAGCTTTGAAAATCTCATCTTTAGTGATTAAAGTAGGTACATTCAGGAAGGGATGAATGTAGTGGGTCTATTCTACATGGCGTTGAGGTCTAGTTGTAGTTTTTCTGTAGTTTGATGGAAAACTTCTAGTCCTTTAAGAAGATAAAAGCAGGAGACCACTGGAATTCACTCCTTAGGAACCCGGAAGCTGTCTTTTTCTTTTCGGAGGCTTCTCATGGTTTCAATCGGATCCGTCTGCTTCACATGGTCCTGAACAGACTTCTCTCTAAAACAAAACGTCACAATAAAGAAGAGTAAGCTAGGAAGCACCCTTTTTATGCTCTAAAATAAACCACAATCCTCTAACTGAGCTCCTGTTCTATCAAGCTGTACATACTTTACTCTCATAAAGGGATTAAATGTAAATTCATCAGCCAATGTAGAAGGGATAGTTGGCTCTCCATCGTTGCACTTCTCCTGCAGAAAAACAAAGACGTTACACAGGAAGCTGTTCATCTTTATAAAAGAACTGGATTCTTTTGAGACGTCGGACTGCAGCGATTAAGTCCGATACCTTGGCCCATGCAAGCTTCTTCTGAATGACTTCATTGTGTGGTTCAACATGGCGTGCAAACTTCAGATTGCTGACTGTGTACTCATGGCCACAGTAAACACGCTTAAAAAAAAAAAAAAAAAGCAGAAGAAGAACAAAACAAAAGTTAGCGCCTCCTGAGTCTGATAAAGCATCATGTTGTGTCTATAAACTCCACAAGCTGAATGTGTGATAATAATGTTTAATAATTTTTTTTCCTATGATGATTCTATACAGACAAGTTTAAATTTTATGTTTTAAAATATGACTCGGAGTAATGTTGTGTACTAATTAGCAGTGCAGTTAAGTAGCATTTTCAATAACAGGCATTCTATCTACAGATGAGCATTTATTTTTAAAGTGGTATATATATTATGTTATCTATTACATCTTTTAAATCTATATGCCAGTATCTCACTTTGGTTGTAAGCAAAGTTCTTCTGAAAAATGATGCCGTCCTGCTGGTTTATTATTTGCTATCTTTGATATTTTGAGGAGTTTCTTAGTAAATGCAGCTCTTATGTGTATATTTACAACAGCAGCTATGGATGCGTACAAGGAGGTAATGGCGCTAGTTAACGCCACTTAGCAAAAATGTGAAAATAAAGAAAGTCTAAGATCCAGTCAACAACAACAACAGAAAAAGCAACGAGTCCAAGAGGAATGAGACTCGATTAGCACACAGACTACTGCATGAATGTTGGTGTTGAAGGAAGTAGGAGCGAAAGCTGCAGAGGCAGTCAGACATCACCGTAGAAAATAAATGTGCGAGTTAAACTGCCTTATTAATACTCGTTGATAATAGTGACGGTAATGCTATCATTAGTCTCTACAGCCTAAATGCAAACATCAGGAGGAGGAACAATACAGATTTGGATAAATCTGATTTTTTTTTTAACGAACCCCTGAGGCCTTTAGAAAATAGCTGCATTTACACTGATATTTAAAATGCACATACAGTTTTTTTTTTAACCATTCAGGTTAAATCAGCCAATTTCATTTAAAGATATCATGAAAAAGATGGTAAATATAAGACGGCAAACTTCTCCATTTTCCATTAACATCTAAATTTTCTAAAATAAATGTTAAAAATCCTTAACTCTTTTCTCTTCCACAGTAATCCTATACTTTGTATTTGAGATATGAATCCGTTTCCTCTGCACTTTATTTACCGTTTCCGGAGGAAGACGACCCAGAATCTCTATCAAGGCTTTGTACATCTGCTCTGCTGTACCTTCGAAGAATTTACCACAGCCAGCCACAAATAAAGTGTCACCTGCATGCAGACGAACACAACATATAAGTGACTGTAGCACACAGAGAGGAACATGAAAAAGGTACGGAGATTAACGAACCAGTGAAAACAGCAGGTGGCTCCGAGCTGTTTTCTTTAGTCACGTAGTAGCAGATGTGACCAGTTGTGTGACAAGGTGTGAACAGGCATTTCACGTTGAGTGATCCAAGCTTAAAAAATAAAAACAAAAATGTAAAAAAAATGACAAATGTGAACAAATTATGAAGCCTACTGATTATAGCCAAGGAAAAAAAAAAAAGCAACGCTACGGTTTTACCTTGAAGCTGTTGGAGTGGGAAACTTTTTTTGTAATGGCATCGACTCTGTCATCTCCTCCATAGACCTTCAGCCCTGGCATCAGCTTCACCATCTTCTCATTTCCACCTGCATGATCCCTAAAACAGCAGAGGAGGAGTTGTGCGCAGGTATAAAACATAAAACATCTGTGTGTCGATTTTGCAAACGGGTTAAATGTGTTAATAGGAGGCATACCAGTGGTGATGGGTGGTCAGAACGGTTGTGAGTTTAACCCCGTGTTTTCTGACAGCTTCAACAACCTGTTAAAGGCAAATAAAAGAAAAAGAATGGAACTGAAGTTATGCAAGTAGTGCAAGAATAAATGGAGTCAATATAACAGAGGAGTCTCTCAAGCTGTGAATCAAGTAAGAAAACGATGTCGGGTTGAAATTTCTAAAGGGGAGAAAACCTTAAGGAAAATGGAATTTAAGAGGATAGATCACTAAAACGTAGCCAAAACATTAATAAGTCAATATATTTTAATACACTGCCAAGAATCAGGAGGGGGTTAACCTTTATTCCACAGGAGCCAGCATCCTGTCTGATAATGTTACCCCATTTAACATATCTACACCAAAAACGTGAAAAAAGGCCTCTGTAAAATCTAAGCCATACTGAGAAGGTTACAGAAAACAGGCAGGACAGCAGATCTTAAAGACTGTAGTTTCATATCAAAAATTGACAGTTTTTTTACTTTTTTATTTTTAAATTTTTCAAATGGCCAAACAAAGGTTTGCTTAAAAAAAACACCGTACCTAATCTGTTATAATGTGAAACTAAAATATGTTCTGCTGCCGTTTAATCCGGTTCAGGGTGGCCTAGAGCCTGTCTGGACTGCCTTGGGGTTAGAGATGGGATGAGCTGACAGGCCGTTACAGGACAAACGCAAAGACACAAAGCAAACAACCAGGCAAACAGCTCAGTGACTCCTAAAGTTAAATTAAAACCAGATCTAAACCCAACATGCTTGTTCTACGCTGCAGCTGGACAAAGAGTTGCCTTTATCTCGATTAATGGTTCTCCAAGTTTTCTAGAGCCAGTTCAAACTTTCTCTTTGGACATTAGAGGCTGTTCTCTTTGTTTTCTGTTTGGTTCTTTTTGCCGACTTACAAAACATTTTGTGCACCTTACTTAAAAATGAAAGCAAAAATGGATAAGTGGAAAGCAGCATTTATAAAAACAAATAGCCAGGCCTAAAACAAATCTACAATAGATGACAGATCTTATTTGCACATTGCTGGTAACCAAAAGCGTATTAAGTCCTGAAAAATACCTTAATGTGAAACAAACTTTGGTAAAAGTGAAAGTCAATGATAAGAAAAGTATGTTTAATTTAGAAAAAGGGTCAAATTGAAAATATTTTATTTGTCTCTTTTCTTCACTTGGGTAAAATACCGTGGAGGTAGAATTTCATGAAACCCACTTACAAGCAAAATAACATGAATTTCCCTTAATCTTTAAGTCATTTTTAAAATCAAAGTTAAAAAAAACCCTGTTCAAGTTAAACTGCTATTAGTGTAAGCTTGTGCTTTTTTGTGCTAGTGTAAGCATTTTACTTTTTAATTCAATTCATAAACTTCGAATGCCATAATAAAGACAGACCTTTATTGGCTCCACAGGATCAACAATGGCAGCTTCCTTGGAGTCTTCATCGATCAGCAGGTACATGTAGTTGTCACTGAGCGCTGGGAGAAGCTCAACCCTCATGTTGGCTTGTTGCACCAGATGGGATTTCCTCACCGTGCTGTGAAGGAGAGCAGCTGCCTGGGCTTTCACTTCCACGGATGCTTCAAGGAAAAAGACACGTCTTCTGATAAATGTCCGTTTAACTTTGATTTATGTCTTAAAAAGTTTACAATCAGCTAATTAAAGACGCATTTGACCTTATAAAAACTAAAATAAAATAAAAAAACAAAACAAAATAGGGTGACGTGATGAGTGTTTACATCAGCATTACAATCCTTAAAACAAAAGTTAGCCTAACCTTCCTTCTTCAAAATACACTCATAACGTCCTTTTGCCCCCTCTAATCAATACCTTAAGATCAGTCTGAACTTTTCTTTTTATCATACGTTTCGAATAATTACTGTAATAGCAATAATTCAGACGGGCCATTTGTGTTCATCCCAGAATCCCCACCTTACAGGCGACATAAACATAAACACGTCATCTAAGTACGTGACATATATCTAAAACAGGCTAACATGCTACATGTTAGCAAACTGCGGCATAAATAGTGCGAACGTACCAAACTTCAACGCTGTAGCTGCTCCTATTAGAGTGCAGGCACTCCCCACCAGTGACTTGAATAACATTACAGTAACTACAGTCTTATCGTGGCTGTACAAACCAGAAAAGTTTGGTTTTTGGTTCAATTCCGCCTCCTTTTCAACGCTGTCCTTCTAGGCACAACCAATCAAATCTGATCGTTTTTTTTTCCCCAAATAATGATTATCATTTTGTAAATACGGATTTGATTTACAAGTGCAATTCATTAAATACAAAGGACAAACTAGACGAACCTATCAACTGTTAAATGTTATCGTTTTGATTTTCAGTTTTAGTTACGCAAACGTGTCCTCTGGCTTGCCGTAGGTTAATGATCAATTTCTTAGGCATTAATATCAGACGTTGCATGAGCTCGCCATATTGTGAGTGTCAAGGTTGACGGTAGAGTAAAAAAAAAATAGATAAATAAATGATTAAAATAAATACTACTACTAAAAATAAAATTATTAACAGGTGGGTTGTAACTAGTTACTTTAACTGAATTAAAATTTTGGAGAAAAAAAAAACAACTTTTAAGAGTACTTTTACAGTACCATACATCATTTTACTTGAGCACAATGTGGGTGAAATATCACTATACCTACTTGGGTAAAGTTTCTGCCTACTCTGCCCACTGTGAACAACTTCAGCTATTCAGAGATCAGATGCAAATACATTAATCAGTAGATATTGTCAGCAGAGATTATTTATCCTGTTCTCGCTTATACACACACATCACTCACTGTAAAGATTGGTTTTATAAATTTGATGTAAAAATGTGCTTGAATTTCTTTTTGTTGCATTAATTTCTTATTTTGCAGTCAAGGTATTCATATTTTCATTGCATTTAAGTCTTTAAAATACCACAACATGCCAGTCTGTCTGACTGGATCATTTCTAAACATAAATTAGATGTATGGCTGTACTTTAATTGGCTTTTTACTCTTAAATTACCACTTTTTACTTTTATTTGGGAAAAAAATGTTGAAGCAGTGCTAATTTGAGAGGTTTGGGGTACTCTACCCACCTATGACAATAATAATAATAATGATAATAATAATGTAATCGTGTTCTCATTGTACTATGAGTGTTTTTTTATCCGATTTATTCTATTTATTTTTACTTTCATGTTCTGCTTTTTGGTCATCATAGTTGTTTTTAAATGTGCTGTTCAAATTAATACGGCATTTATAAGCAGTTATAGATGATAAAATAGAAATAAACAGACAAATACCATACAGAGTGATAAACAGATTGCTGTAACAATGACATACAAGATTGGTGTAGGAATGGATGGAAAATATCAAAAATAATTACATTGTTTTAATTTGCAGATGTTGCTGTTTGTGTTACTGGTCTCCACTAGTAATCCTAAAATGTGCATATTTTGTTGAGTTTATTAACCCCCTTCTGAACATGAACTCTTCTAGTTTCCAGCCATCACTATATTTCTTTAAAAGCATATTTGCCACTCGTAATATGGCAGACTTACTGACGCATCGGTTCAACTGGTAAAAAAAAAAAAAAAAAAAAATCCAGAGCGGCTTCTAACTCTTCTATATCTATGCTTCAATTTACGGTGGGTCAAAGTGTGCAGTGCTGACCTGCTTATAAAGTCAACGAGTCCAAACAAACAGCTTGAGTTTGTCCACAATGACAGCACGGAATATATCCCATTTTTGGGAATGGGGACGAAAGATAATTTGCGTCGGAAGAAACTACGCGGATCACGCCAAAGAGCTGAAAAATGCTATTCCTACGGAGCCTGTCCTGTTCTTGAAACCTCCAAGTGCATATCTGAGAGAGGGCTCTCCCATTCTGGTGCCTTTGTACAGCAGTAATCTGCACCACGAGGTGGAGTTAGGGGTGGTCATCGGAAAAGGAGGCACAGCCATCCCACAGTCCACCGCTATGGAGCATGTAGCTGGCTACGCGCTCTGCTTGGACATGACAGCCCGGGACATCCAGGAAGAGTGCAAATCCAAGGGTCTTCCCTGGACCATGGCCAAGGCCTTCAACACCTCCTGTCCTGTCAGCGACTTCATCCCCAAAGAGCGCATCCCTGACCCGGGGAACGTCAAGCTCTGGCTAAAGGTGAACGACAAGCTGCGGCAAAGCGGCTGCACCTCGCAGATGATCTTCTCCGTCCCATATCTCATCAGCTACATCAGCGAGTTCATCAGTCTAGAGGAGGGGGACCTCATTCTGACCGGGACTCCTAAAGGGGTCTCGGCCGTGCAGGAGCACGATGAGCTACAGGCTGGCATCCAGGACATACTTACTATGAACTTCAAAGTGGAGAGACCAGACCACTAGGAGGAAGGAAAGGCTGGCAGGAAAAATAACAAACAAAAACAAACAGCAGATGGCAGCACCGAGTCACCAACTGTGTTTTTTAAATATTTGTATGAATCTAGATTTGATTAATTTATGTTTAAATCAGGATCAGATATATAAAAAACAATTTCCTCAAACAGTCTCCAACATGATCAACAAATGTGAAAAAAAAAATAATAATAAACAATTGTTCTCAATAAAGGGCTCTTAACATATAACAGTTATTTGCAATTGCAATATTCATAATTCTGTTCATTCATTTCTTTCTTTTTTTTGAAAGATTTTTTTTCTCTTTTATGAAGAATTGTTGAGTTTGTGGCATTCTAATAAATGTTATTGTATTTTAGATTTCTGAAAACAACTACAGTGCACCTCATTTGTACAAGTATAGGATTTGAAATTAATAGAAAATACAAATTAGAAGACAGACTGGTCATTAATTTGCATGTGAGTAAACTTAGAAAATCAAACCATTTTTGCCTTTTCAGAAGTTATGCTTTGCCTTTCAAATTGATAAACTAAAAGATGATCTGCTTAGGTTTAAAACTACTTTCTCTACATTTTAGATTTCCTCAAGTTGCTTTTCCTAAAACAATGTGTAAGATTGCCCTTAATACTCAGCTCAGCATTCCAGAATATGTGAACAATGTCAGGATGCATTTTGTTATGTAAACACTACTCATAGTTAAATTGAACTGATTTTTAGGGTGTGTAGCTTTAACCTGGTTGAGGGCTCGTTTTGAATATCTTTTCTAGATTTCAGCACTTTTCTCCCACAGGCTTCTCTCTTTTCAACATCAAACAAAATCTCCATCAACCTGTCTCAGGCTCCTCTGTTGTAACCTGAGTCAAACTACATCATCATGCCTCAGCTGCAGGGCAAGTTATCTATAAGACTCACACACCCCAGTCCTTAGAGAACTTATGTACCCTTCATTTAAACATTTATCACAAATTTAATAAGAGCTGGGAGCTGGGAAGTCATTCACAGACCAGTTTTCCCAACCACAGCGTCCAAGAGGTGCTTTGTATTACTTATGTTCCCAGCAGATGTCGTCCTTTATGAGATATGAATCATTCAAGTCAACTTCTTTTGTGTGACTCGAGGTATTACCTTCTCCCAGCTATTAACAAAGACATCAAAGCTCAACCTCAGCTCTGATTTAACGCTCACCACATTAACCGACGATGTTGTCACCAAGCTCCAGCCTGAAAAGGTATATTTGACTCTTGTGAGACGAGCGTGGATTACACAAAGATCGCAGGTTTCCCATCCTACACAAACCAACAGTGATGTCAGCTGGGACGTGAAATGTAGCCAGGTGGAAACAGAGTCACACAGGTGAAGTTTTATGAGGGGAATGTTTGTGTGAGCTGAGGAGATCATAATACACATTCACACACCTGTCAGCAACCCTTCTTATGTACGGTGCCGTGTCATCGCCCGAGTAATTGTCATAGAGCAAACAATCCAAAGGCGACATAGCATGAAAGAAAACTACTTGAAAACATTTCTTCCATATAAACTAAAAAAAAATATAAAAGATAAATACATAACCAACTAAATCATTATTTGTTAAATGGATAGTACTTGATTGAATAAATATATGAGGAAATAAACTTTTAAAGATGGTTAAAAAATATGAATCTGAAAAATACATAAAAATGTGTACATCAGTGTTCTTATAAATAAATATAAACTAAAAACAATAAACAAAAATAGTTCACTAAATAAATGTTAATATTAGGCAAATAAATATTCTTATGAAGAAGCAAGAAGTTAGTTCAATAAAAAGTAGTACCTAACCAACCAATAAAAAGTATTTAAATTTTTTTTTTTGGCAAGATTAATAATACCTTAATATATAGTTGCAGCAACAACACTGATGAATGTCATTTTTACTTATAATTTCTCACATATGAACATTTTATAGCCACTTTTACAAATTCATCGCAGCAGATAAAACAAAGCCACTATCTTGATTGCATTTGCTGTTGTACACAGATACCTTCTGCAGACTCATGTTCAGTGCACGTGGAAAGCATCAAAATCGGCTTGTTGGTGATGTGTTGTACTGGAGAGAACATAATGTATGACCAAAACTATCCGTCCTTCCATCTGTGATTTTTTATTAAAATTGTCATTGAAATTGACTCAATAATTGTAAAATCTTGCCTGAATCAGCCTTTAAGGCAATGGCAGCAGTTAGCAGACATGAGAGGACTTGTTTTAACCGACTAATTTTAGGAAACCAATAATTAACTTCATAATATTTAAACCTTTATTAACATAAAGTTTGTTCTACCTTTATACACAGCAGCTCAAAGCGTATCAGCATTTGGCGAGCTACCATGCAGTCATCTTAGCTTCTTGGGCTTGCTTTACTGAACAGTAATACACAATGATACATGAAATGAGCAGAAATTATCAAAAAAGATTGTTTAGCAGGGAATTCTTTCTCCTAGCTTTTCCAGACCTGTAACTTCTGTTAGTTGCTGTCTTGGAAAGCTTAGCCCAGACTGTGTTGGATGGATCTGTGTTCAGATGGCCTTGCTGGGAGGCTAGGTGTGTCCTTTATTGGGCTCCTCGTTCATCAGTCTTGTACCTCCAAGTTACTCAAATAAACTTTTATACTAATATGGTTCTAGGATTAACCAAAAGAACAGTTACCCTGTGCAGGCTTGGGAGTGTGATTCCTTCACCTTGTTGTCTCTGGCTCCAGTGTGATGTGTCTCCAGAAGTGTTTTGCAGAGGCGGTTCTGAAGCTCAGGTTTGCAAAGAAAACCAGGCATGGACACCTGTCCACCAAAGTCCAAAATTAATATCATGGCTTATGACACGTCAGTCCCATTAGGGAGATTCTCAAAGGCCTATTAGCTCAAAAACACCAGATGATTAACATTTATGATACGTGTCTTGGATCCCGTGCGAGGTATTGGGTGTATTTCATTTCTTCCGGTCAGAATGCTGCTTAATGAAGGAGGTTTTACTGCCTTCACTCTTTAGACTCTGGTTATTTCGGTGTGTGGGTATTGAAAATACAATAATGGTTAATGTTTAAGCATAGTTGTTGTCTTACATGTAAAGCTTATTGTCCTCCACCTGTCCAGTTTGCTTATATTTTAAAGCAGAGACAATTAGCTAGCACTATAAGATGCAATTGTATTTCAACAAAAAAAAGGGCCCAAAAAAGAAAAATACAAATAGCTGTCAGGGTGGTGAAAGGGAGTGTTGCTTTTTAGAAGCACAATTTTTAAGAAAAAGTTATATAGGAGTTATGCAGTTCCAGGTAAATTTTTAACACACCATGAACATTTTATATGCTTAGATGATCAAAAGACATTTCACCATGTCCATTCTATGGCTCTATATGTTTTTTTGCCGCTGGAACAAAGAGGGTCCCCCATGTGAAATTGTTTTGCAGACAGGCAGTCTACATCTTCCCCGTCTGCATTTCCAGAAACATGGCAGTGCGTGATGCCCGGCTTCGCGTGATGAACTGAAAAGCCACTAGACAGGCCTGTGGTGTGGCTATTCTAAGGAAACAACCACCAACACTCAGAAACTTTGGAGGCTCTGAGTCAGAACACATGAAACTTCACAGAGAAACAAGCTCACAAGGTTAGTGAATTGAGTTAATTTGATGTTTTTGGACACGCAGTAGGGCTATCCTGCATGTCAGAACTGTAAGCGTATTTTTCTTACACATTAACCATGCTCACTGTGACCTTTATTCAAATATATACTGAAATCTCGACTCATGCGTTTGACAGAGCCTTGCAAAAATATCCATACCCTATAAATGCTACAAGCTACAAATGTAAAATACTATCAGGATTTAGAACCAAATTTCACTATTTAAGCCACAAATCTGTTGATTTAGGTCTCAGAATCTAAAAACTAACATTTTCTGCCAATTTTTCTATTTTATGTTCTCCCTTGTATTGATTGATAATGCTTTGAACTTTTTCCTGTTATTGATAATGTATTGTAATATAAAAAGGTGTGTATTTTCATTCAAATTCTACGAGTGAATCCTTTTACAGGGCAAATTCTACTGCAATAACATTTCAAACACCTAGAGACTGACCCATTCTTCTCACATTTGACTTTGTGTGACTGGATGCAAATGGTCTGTAAACATTGGTCTTAACATTGGTTATTAATTGGATTTAGGAAAATGGCTTTCTGGTATTTTTTCTTGTCTTATAGCTCCAGCTCTTACTTGCATTGTTTGTTCTGCTGATGGAACAGAAAACATGTTCATATTATGATGCTGCCACCACCATGTTCTGCCAGGAATGTGTTTTAAATGATAGGCAAAAAGAATCATTTCAGTTTAATAGACCCATAGACAATCCTCCACATATTTGTGTGTCCTTTTCATAACTTGTCAAAAAGTAAATTCTGTACCTTCATCCTAATGATGTAATGTTTTCTCATAGAAATCTGAGATAAAACTTGTGCATTTTTGAGATTGATTTTAACTTAAGGAATTTCCCACATTAGGTGACTTTTCAAGGTAATTCATTGGAAGCCGGAGTATAAGGAGAACGGAGGGATGATTTTTTTACTCTATTGGATAAAAGTCAAATAAAGTACATTTATGAATGCAGTTGCCAAGTGACAAAACAATTCATCAGTCATTAAAGACTATGCCATTGTAATTATTAGAGACACAGATGGGAGCTCTGACAATATAAGAAACTGATGCAAGAAACATGAATAATTTATTTTGCAGTGCAGAAGGTGAGTTATTTCAGTTGTTCTGGTTTTATTGGCCGCATAAGAAGTTCTCTATTTTGTATATGACCCCAGCCAAATGCAAATGAATGGCTATCCAAAGGCATTTCCACAGAATTGTATTTTTAGTGTGAAGGTTTTCCTTCTATTTGGCAGCAGAGTCTCCATTCATACCTCGTAAACTTACTGCAGGCATGTCTGTGAATTTTCATCCTCCATCTTTTCAAATCAACGCCCTATAAGCAGACAGTGGTTGGCATTTTAAAAGCTAAAAAAAAAAAAGTCTTTACAGAAAGTTGTGTGTCGCAAAAAACAATTTCATAAAACACTCCAA
Source organism: Jordanella pulchra (assembly GCA_034780135.1). NCBI lineage: Eukaryota > Metazoa > Chordata > Actinopteri > Cyprinodontiformes > Cyprinodontidae > Jordanella > Jordanella pulchra. Next base: position 11,946 of record JAUZNJ010105961.1, on the reverse strand, counting down.
TAAAATTCTCCAAGCCCATATTCATAAAAAAAGTTGTGCTTTCACTGAACTGCTGTGACCAAAACCTTTCCAGCTTGAATAACTTTCTCATCAGTTAAAGATGGAGTCACAATTGCCCAGGATTTAACAAGATAATACAAAGGCATGACCACATTGAATGCAGCAGAATAGAGCCTTTTATTGTCCCACAGTGGGGAAATTCATAAAGGACAAAGTTAAAAGAAACTATACTCTGCAGTTATAGAAATGGCATAATCTAGAAATGGACAAAAATCAATAGTTTTCTGAGAAGTCAAAGGAAAATTGTGGATAATTTTTTTTTCTCTTTAACAGGTACAGCTATTCTCCAAGAAAGTTTAATACTTAATTTTAAACTCTGTCTTTGGTTTAAGTTTAATGTATTTCTTCCCGTTTTATCCCATTTTAACAGCGTAAACTTCAGAGATGGGCATTAGATCTTAAAAGAAAATCCAGAGCTATGAGTAAATTTAGGTGAATTACTTTGATGTTTAATAGCTGAAAAAAAATCTGTCAACAACGTGCACTAATGTGAGAACAGAATAAAACCCCTAAAGTTATTTTGTTTTTGTAGATCCAGAGGCTGAGATCAAGTAAATAATTCTCCAGAGAATTATTTCCCAAGTTACAAAAAATTAATAGTCAAGTCCAAGTTCTATGTGCTGTGGTTCTATCATGAGATGAATATGAACGTGGGTGAATATTGAATATTTGTTGGATCCGTATTCTTCCAGACAAGCTAAAACCTCTGCTACTCCACTACCAGAGGAGTGTCAAAGGTTATCCAGACTTCGCAAAGAGGAAACACCTCTTCCCTACTGGCAAGGAGACATATTATTTAACTTTGATTCAAAGTTAAGTAAGCCCTGCTATCCTGCTTTCTTATGACAAAACACAACCCAAACCAGGCTGTCTGCACACTCTCTCTCAGGGTTTTGCAGGAAAGGCTTGGAACCAGAGACCATCAGGACCACAGATTCTCAGAGCAATGCAGCCACTCAAAGTTTCTCACAGCTTGGACATGCTATTGTTTTCTTGACTTACAGAAATGCCTCTCAAAATGCAGATTAAGAGATGTACCAGGTCTGATAGTGACAAGGAAAGGGCTTCCACCTAATAAATTGCCTGTTGACCTCAGACTAAGTCAAGACCAGAGTGTATCAAGAGAGAATAGACCAAGACTTTTACAGGCCGAGATTAAGATCAAGTCAAGACTAGTGTTCTGCATTACAATAGAATGTGAACCTTTCTTGAAATGCAAGTAACAATGATTTCCGTTATTGTTTGGATTCAAAACATTACATTTTATATAAAAAGTTAAAGGATAACAGAAAAATTTTATGATATTCCGATCTTGAAATCTTTAAAGAAAAATCTAAAATCTTCAGTGTTCCAGAAAAAGACAAGATCCAGTAAATGTCAGGTTGAGTCCAAGACAAGACCATTAAAAAGTTGTGTTGAAATTGGTCTCGACACCAAGACTGGTCTTAAGTACTACATCACTGAACTGCATGCTGGCTGCATGCTAGCTAGCCAGATGCAAACATGTTTTTTTAGCTTTTTTTAATAGTTTAAACAAACCTTTAGATACTAATATGGTAAATAACCTCTATATGGCGCTTTCAGCATTCAGGAGAATTGACCAAAGCGCTTTATACTACATTCAGTCATTTACGCACAGTGATGAGCTACATATGCCTGAACCCTCTGAAGAAGACAAGTCGTTTTAAGAGACTCTTTGTTCATATTTTAACAATCAAATCGAGCAGATCTGAAAGCAAAAAGGTAATGATGAAATATCTGAAATAAATATGGTTTAAATACAATAGTTACAAATCCATTAGTTTTAATTTTATATCCCAAAAACCGTAAAATGGCATACTGAAATCTGTGCATCACCAGAGATTCTAAGGTTGAAATAAATCACAAACTAGGTAGTTCCTTTGGGTCCTTAAGACATCTGTTGTGTCTCTGCTTCATCTGTGGTTGTTTCACTGTTATGTGGCACTTTCAGCTCTGCTGGCTGTTCCAACACATATGAAGCTGCACCCAAACTTTTGGTCTGTCACTTGAAAACAGCTGATGTTCTTCTTCTGATTGCTTTGTCTCTCTCCAATAGTGGCGGAAGCAGTAAAATATTACTTTGTTTACCTCTATCTGTCTTGTCAACCATTGTAGCAGCATTCAGTTGATGTGAAGAGTTCCCAAGCACAACAAAATAGTAGTTTGAACAGTGTGGGCATATAGAGACGATCAAGGATGCACCAAAGGCTGACAACAAACTAATAGCTAAAATCTTGGAGGGCACAGGTGAAGACAATGAGACACACAGGTGAACAACATCTACTATTTAATTAGGGGCTCTGGGTGAAAGTGAGTTATAAACAGGGATAGAGGGAAAAACACAAGGAAGCACCTGTCCAAATACAGAGGCTCATTCCCAATGGTGTCCAGGGTTTGGCACAGCAGTCCTTTTCTACCTTGATAGTGTCCTTACTAGTAATCCTATGAAATGTGAAGGAATAGGAGCTAGAATGAGGAGCTATGAGCTGCATTTTGATTGAGCCAGAAATAAATAACAGAAAACCAATGGCAAGACGTAACAGAACATGCAAAAAGGAAGTTGTTAAAAAATCCTAACTACAAAATAAACATCATAGGCTAGCACCAGTGGATCATATGTTAAATAATGAAAAATATTTAGCAGAAAACACTAAAAAACACTGTTATGGAGTCTGATTGAAGTGAGTCATTTGGAGGACTGATATGTTAGGATTAAATAAAATAAATAGTTTGACTAAGATGCAGAACAAATGAGTCATCAAATTTGACAGTCTGCTGTTAGCCAACAGGGTTTGCGTTGGCAGCTACAGGAACAGGTGGGTCTTTGTGTTTTAGACAGAAAAGCAGAAGCTCGAATATAATCCTGATAATATGAAACAGAGAAAAAACTGCATTTGAGTGTAAAAGGAATCAAGTTAGATACAGATTTTGGCATCATTAATTAAATACCCTACAAATAATAGAAACATATTAATATAATGTTTGTACTGCAAAAAACCCAGATGTGTTTTTTTTTTTTTGCCTAAGTATTTGAGCTGCCCACTGATAGAAACACGTTCTGAGCAGTAAGCCATATTCCCAGGGTAAAACAGGCCACTGCTTGCCAGTTCTTCTTAAGCTCAGTTTAATTTCTCACATAATTACAAGTCTTTAGTGAAGATTATCTTAAGTGCCATGAAGTTATGCTGATTTAGGGAAAGTTTACTTCTGGGATTGCCCTCTTAGGACATTGATATCTTTCCCAGATGGCAGAATGAATATATCTGTTAATGCCTGCTGTGAGGCGGGCACAGAGCAGCCCTACCACCAGGCTGAGTATTAATGCAAGCAATAAAATATTTCAAGGATGAAGTAAGTCTTTGATATTTAAAATTTTAATGTCTTTAAAAAACCAACGGCAGGGATAACGACAATCAGAAGTCCTAACTGGAATTTTTGGATGCAGGAGGTGCAGCGTGTCTGCGTGTGTTTTATGAAACTCATAAATACATACATCAGCGTTAAGCCATTTCAGTCACAACCCACTGACATTTCCACAAACAAAGCTCAGTCTTAATCAGTTTGGTTTAATTTCTTGTTTTGTTAAATCAAATCTCCACTTATTATGGCTCTAAGGGTTTAATTTCTCCAGTGGGTTCCTATCCTGGGTTGTTTCCCCATGGAAGTTGCTGGGGATTTTTTTGTTGTTTTTTTTTTTTACCTTTACAGTCCACAACATCATGAAAGAAAGGAGCTCTGTTGTTAATTCAGAGCCCACAACGAAAGAACAGGGGGTGAGCTCACATCTTCTGTAATTAAAGGCCGCAGCACACGCATGCCTTAAACTGTACATGTGGCCTCCATTGTGGAGGCAGTGAGGAGGATCGTGGGATTTCTCTTTAATGATCCCTCAACAAGCAGTTAAAAAAGTAAAGAAATCAACACAAGAAGAAGCACAAATTTAGATTGTGAATTAAGAAGTTGGAAAACAACTAGATGAAAATCTAAATACTTGTTACAACCCTAGATAATGCAATGAGCAACTTTGACCTTTTAATATAACTCTGCAAAGATGTCTTTTTGCTCAAATGTAACAAATGTGTAGAACTGCTTCAGAGATAAAGGATCACATCTCTTGTAGGATCATGTTGCAATGCTAAGAGAGGAGGACAAAATGGAAATACAACCGACAACAATAAAGTAAGGGCTGCACGGTGACACAGTGGTTAGCGCTGTTGCAGCAAGAAGGTTCTCCCCGTGCATGCGCGGGTTCTCTCCGGGTACTCCGGCTTCCTCCCACAGTCCAAAAAAAACATGACTGTTTTTTGTCACTGTCAGGTATCAATTGGCATCTCTCAATTGTCCCTAGGTGTGAGTGTGTGTGCATGGTTGTTTGTCCTTGTGTGTCTATGTGTTGCCCTGCAACAGACTGCTGTCCTGTCCTGGGTGTACCCCGCCTTACGCCCGTAGTCTGCCGGAGATAGCCAACCATGACCCTGATGGATGAAGTGGGAGAAGATGGATGATTTGTCTTTTGTTTTGAGCAGTGGTGACTTTAGATACATCAATTATATATATGGCTCAGAGTGAGAGCCCAAAAACACAGAATCTGTCTTTTTGGGCTCTGTGAAATTCTTTGAAAGCTTTACTGACAGAAACTGGAACCTTTAAGCATTATAGCAAACATTATGTTGCTCTGACTGTTGTGTTATTTTTCTTAGTTGGAAAAAAGGGGAGTGATGGAGATTTTTAACTACTTAAATGTTCTGATTCCATCTTTCAGATTTCTTGTTGACTGCAGCTATTTATTTTTCATGTTATGACTCTTAACACGGGACTACTGGGTTGAAAAGTGACCAGTTTTCTAAAAGGCTATGCGACTAATGGGAAGATCAAAAATCTGAAAAAAAGAAAAAAAAAAAAGGATATGTCACTTTCCAGGAATGTAATCTAAAAGCAGGTCAGGCTGAATAAACTCCTAAAAAATACCGTAATCAGTCTCTTTTAATCCTGTTACATGAAAATGGATTTTTTACTCCAATACTGAGAAAAAAAACACATTGTGGTTACCATTTGAAATAATCATTCAAAACTATAAGCTGTGTTTAATTAAAACCTTATTTAATTCAATTTATCAAGAAAAGAAATGTCATACAAAACAACCCGGGCTTATGTGAACAAGTAATTACACTCTAGATCTAATAATGACTGGTTGGGCCACCCTTTGGCAGCATGAGTTGCAATCATGTTTTTATAATAACTGGCAGCTAGTCTTTTGCTTCACTGCAGAGGACTTTTTGGACTTTCCTCTTTATTCTGCAAGAACAACATCTCAATCCTCAAGTCCAGACTTTAGTATGTAAGTTATTGCAGCTATTCAGAGGTTGAATTGTCAGAGTCATTGTCTTGTGTATTGCAATAATCTCTAAATTAGCAAACATTTTCACATGCAGGACAATCTGAGAATAACTTTTTTTGTACATAAACTGTAAAGAATTAAAAGTTTAAGTCCACATCAAGGAACTGAGTTCAGAATTGATTTCTTCCATCCAGATTAAAAACTAAAGCAGCTAAAATGTTTTAATTTACCGCTGTTTTAAAGGGAATAAAATCCACAATAACCACCAAAATACAAGATCTGTGTGTATACTTTTAATTGAATATTTACATTTGAGGTATAAATTGCACATCTGTTGCAAACAATATATATTTTTACACTATCAAACAATTGATCTGATTGTCTTTGTTCGCGTGGAGCACAAAACTGAACAATAATATAAATGCGTCAAAGCATTTTGTAGCATCACATCGTCCTCAATGTCCTGTCAGTTACTAAGCCTTTTTTTAATATCTTTCGTCTGCCATGTAGTAAAAAGTACATGGTAATAAATTAAATGATCTGTTAATATCAATAATAATTTTAATGAATTATATCAACATAAGCTATAAATATAACTTCATCTTATGAACAAAAAACAGGATAAGAGAAAGGAAAAAGAAAAAACTTAAAGGTGAGTGGTTTAAAGACCTCAAGGTGTATTGTATCATATTAGCAGCACTGGGGTCAGTGTCAGCCCAACATCTGCCGCTTGTCATGTTACATCCACAGCCAAAATGGTTTCTGCCTTTACCCCTCCCTGAGAATCTTAGATGTGTGAAAACGGTAAAAAAAACATAAAGATGCTTTTTGACTTGTCCCTTGTTTCTCAGTCCCAGCCAAAGTCTTGTCCACTCATCTGATAGAAACGTTGGTTAAAAGGTCTGTAAAAGTCCCTGAGTGTCTGTAGAACCTCAGATGGGATCTGGGGATGAGGTCTACCCTTTGACTTTCCAAGGCAGCGAGGTCTGCTGCTCCCCTCAGGTTTCTTCAAGCAGGGAAAACCCTTCGTTTGGTTGAAGTAGAAATGTTTATCTGAAATAACCCTTTTCAGACCCAGGAAGTCCTGAACCCGTCCCATCTCCCCGGCGGGGTCAGACACAAGTCGTTCACCGCTGACAAACAGAAAGTGAGACAGGGGGAAATACTGAAGCCAGTTCTCCAGATGTTTGGCATAGAGGCCGATGCGCACGGCGCTCCAAGTGGTGTCGATTGTTCCTGTGGAGGAGTTCTTCAAGGCGAGACTCTGAAAGGATGGGAGACCCGGGTTCTTGGTGAGTGTCTGGGTGTAGTCGGACACGGCACGCGTTACGGGGTCCCTCACCACAACGATTAGCTTGGTTTGACAGTTCATTGTGCAGACACGGCTTGGAGCCTCCTTGGTAACAAAGTAGCTGGGTGTCTTCTCCATGGTGATCTGCCCGTCCAGAGTCCGAGGCATCAGGTTTCTGGGAAGAAATAAGACATTTTCAGTTAGGTATTTAGATGCAACCCTTGACATATGTTTCATGGATCAACTCCACAGCTGCGATCACAACTATTGATGTTTCTCTGTTTCTGTCTTTCTATTCCAAAGCAAAATTATTTATAACTATTTTATTTGTTCTAATGTTCACATTATGGTTAACCTTTTTTTTTGTAAATCAGTTCAAGCTCTGTCAGTGAGAAAGCAGAACATCTGTGAACGTCAATCTTAAGGCGTGCCATGGATTCTCAGTTAGCTTTACATGTGGACTTTGACTAGACCATTCTAAGAAATGATTTTCTTTCTATTGTTGCTCTGCTGTGTGTGTAAAATCATTGTTGAAGTTATACCTCCATGCAATCTCAGATTTGGCTGACGTTTACAGGTGTTACTCGGTTCCCCTTTCTCTAGCTGTATCCATCATCAGCTCTGACCAGCTTTCTGAAGAAGAGTATTCCCATAGCAGCACACTGTCACCACCTTGTTTAGTAAATTAGATCTTGTGTTTATGTTGTTACTCTAGTGCTAAGCATAACATTGTTCATGCAATACTCCTTAAACTTCTTTTAGATCTATATTTTTCTGTTTTTTACCTGGAAATAGTCTTACTGTACTATTATCATTTTTAGATCACAGTTCAACAAAGTGTAGCACTTCTGGGGTTTATCTTGGCATGATTAAAAAGCAAACCAAATCTTTTCTGATTTATTGTTAAAGGATTTGGAAAGCCACGTGTCTCTTTCCATCTAGTTCACAATGATTAACTATTTGGTTTTGGTTTATTATATAAAGTCACTCCAAAAACATGAACAGTTGTGATTGTAATGTGAAAAATCTTAAACAAGTTAATGGGGTAGGAATTCAACACCTTCAAACCTGAGGGAGCAAACCTACAGTTACACTTGCTGGTTTATCGACATTTATTTCAGTAACTCTATCCCCTCTTTCATCAAACCACCTCAAATCATCTATGATTAAAGGTTCTGATTCGAGATGGTGTTATTGTTTGCAGCCCCATCGGGCCTCACTCCTAAGGTCTGCCGAGCAGGACCATCCACTCAATTTTTGTCTGATGAGTATAAAACCACAAAACCTCAAGAACCACTTAACAGCAATTTCCTACAGATTTCAACCCCCTCTTCTTCCTGCAGGAGCAGAGCGCCCACCCCGCTTCATCCTCGCCTCCCCTGCCGGTTCCTGTGTGTATTTAAAGAGTCCAATATGTCTGCAGGAAGTGTGACCAGGCTGTCCAGCTGCTGAGCTCAGCTAGTATGTTAAACATATGGCTGCAAGGGGGGGAAAAACAATGTGCATAACAGACCAGAAAACATACTGCATGTTGTCAAATAGGAGATATGCCCTTAGCTCTTTAAAATAATCTGTAAAGAACAATAAACAGATTCATGTATTTATTTTTTGTTTTAAGGGTACCTTAACAACAACATATGCGTGGTGTTGTTTGAAAGCATTGTTTGGTTTGATTTCTAGCCCATCTATCCATCCATCAAGCAGGCATTGTGGGCACCATTCAAGTTTCAGATGTGTTCATGACTGACAGCAGAGCTGCGTGAGCCAGACTTGTGGCAGACTAGGATTTCAGAAGCAAATCGGTTCGCCTGACAAACGGACAATGAGCGATGATTAAAACGGAGGAGGAACTGTCTGAGTCCCTCTTTGGCTCCATAGATCTTATTGTGTTACTGGAAAATGAGAGCATTCATGTGGTTTTCCATAAAATAAACAAGTAACAGAGCTTTTGGGATTTATTTGTTTCGCACTGTAAGCCTCAATTGAGTCCAAATGGCCATAAGAAGAGGTCATTCAGGAATGTGGATGAGTTTCGAGTTGAATTTATTTTCTTAGTGAGACTTTTCCTGATCAAAGACTGATTTGATGATTAGTGAAAAGCAAACAAAAATCTGTTGCGTATTAATGTTGCAGCTTATTTTTCATAATTTTGCGAAAGAATGATTAATATAGTAAGAATCCTTTTTATCTATTTGGGCTCATAAAAAAGAAAAAGAATACCTATTTGGCTTTAAGGCTCGGAGACATGACTTAAAAGTATTAATTATGGTTTTAAATTGCACATGTAAGCGGTTGTAAGTGAACCAAAACATCAGTCAAGATCATTTAGTCAAAAGCAGCATTAGCCAGTATGAATAATGAGTATATGAGTATAACTTGATGAATGTGAAAAGCAAACATCTTGAAAGTTTTAGAAAAGAGGTGGATAAGGCAAATCCTCAAACAAATATATGCTGGGAGACTTTCAACTATGGGAGCGAATTCATTAGGTTGTATCCCCTTCAAAATACTGCATAAAATGAGCTTATCATTACTTAGAGTTGGTTTAGCAAAGGTATTTAAGGACCTATACGCACTAACAAGGATGTTTTTCAGTTATGTTCGCACCTGTAATCCAAAGGAAATCATATTTTTTTGTGGTGCTAAACTTCAATGTTTTAAGCTCTGTTTTATTGTATCCATACATAAACAAACAAACAAAAAATAAATAAAACTTCGATTTCCACCTAATTACTTAAAGCATGATCAATTGCAATAAATGCTGCTTTGGCAGATTCTATAGCAACCAGCTGACACTATCACATCAAGTTGCAGTTTGCAAGTAATGTCCTTTCTGTCCTCCTGTCATAAATGTTAATTTGCTTAATGCAATGAACTTGACCACGAGTTTAATTGGAGCTATGTGCTTTAGTCAGAGGAGTCTAATACGGTGTCTTTCCCCAACAAATACTGCAGGTTGGCTTGAAGTAAAATAAAGCATGAAAAGGTTGAAAGTTATCTAATCCCTAGTTATGTACGGTGGAAGATTTGTTATGCTGTGGGCCTGTTTCACTTCCAGTGGCCCTGGGAACTTCATCCCTGTTATGTACATTCTTTAATATATCAGGAAATTCAATATGAAAAACGATAAATTCGAAAACTAAACTTAAAAGACAACTTCATTTGTTCTTTATAAACCAATCAGATGCATACAGAAGTGGGTGAACAAACATAAAATCAGCCTCCTTCAACTGTCATGTTATTAACCTTCCAGGTATCCTGCTGAGAATCGGTGAAGCAAATTTAACTGAAAAGAGCATGAGATAAGATGCAGCACTGTGAATGATCTACTGTAGTAAGATTTTACAAAGAGAAACACCCAAAGATCTCAATGTCTGTTTTGTTAACCCTAGGAAATAAATAAAAAACAACAAGACAGCTTGACTACAAAAGGATGGCCAAAGCAAAACCAGCAATTATGGAGCTAGTTTTTTTTTAAATACAATTCTTTCTACATGTTGCATTTTTTTTCCTAACTGAATAAATGTTGCTTTTAACACATCTTTAACAGTGGTGCTACGATGTGGGCTGCACTTCATATTCATGGTTGTGTAAGAGAGGTTTTTATCCTCCTCTGCTCTAGCTCCGTATCATTTCTAGAAAATAAATAGAGCAATGATTTGATTTATCATTTTTTAAAATAAACTCAAGCTACAGCAGTTTTAAACTAAAAACATGAATAAAACTTTATGGGGATTAAAGTCAAACACAGCTAAAGAAGTTCTTAGGGGAAGTGTTGATGAAGGCTGCTGTGTTTGCTTCAAGGTGATCCGTTTCAGCCGTTCCCAATAATAAAAGACCATTAATTGATTACTATCTAATTGCAAGAGTTGTGAGCAGCCCATCAGCTGCCTCCTTACTCTCCGTTTATCTGAGTCTGATCAATATGTCTGTCTCCGTGTTACAAACTGAGCTTGGGTCTTATTTTTGCAGGCATTAGGGTGGTTTTCATTAAGCACACAGGAGCACGTAGGTAACAGTGCTTCCCTCTGCCATCTGATGTGTCATTAAAGGCTTGAATTTGTCCTTCTCTCCTTCAGATGAGTGACACTTTAGATAATGACCATTAGTTTTCTTTCTATACTCCTGCATAGTTAATGAGTTGTGGCTTTTTACCCCTCTCCCCCACGTGCCTAACCCCTATTGATTAATCAGTCTCATTAACAGAGAATCAATAAGCAGCAATTACTGTCATAAAACTGCCTGGGTATGGCGACAAGGACTGTAAACCGATCAAGGATTCATTTAAAACACAGCGTGAGCAACTTAAAACTGTTGTTCAACTTCAGAAACTTTCTTAAGGCCTCTTTTTGTATCTAAAACATGAGCTTAGGATACAAATATGTTTTCTATTAAGCCCATCATAAAAAAACTTGCTGATAAACCATATGAGTCTGGAACTCCCTGCTGTTTAAAGGATGTAACGCTTTTCCTCCCTGAAGTGCCACAGAGCCGATTACGCCGCTGATATCTTGGAGGCAGTCTGGATCGCACGATGAAAATAAAAAAGCTTGGCTGTTGCGAGGATGTGGCCAACAGACTTCCTGCCTCTCAGATTATTACTCTTCCCGCTGAAGTGCGGCAGCTACACCCCTGCAGCATCTTAACAACAGGCATGCTGCACATCAAGTGAGATGATTTAAGAAAACAATATCCTTAGCAATTAAACTCCAGCATGTCCCTCTCTCAATCCAGAACAGGTCTGTAACTTAAGGGCTTATATCAAAATCATTTACTGGATCATTTACTGGGGGGGGTTATTGTTTGTTTGTTGGACGTTTTTCTCCCTGGAGCAGACTTCTGCTAAAAGGCATCTTTTGATCCAAAATATTGACCCAATTAAAAAAGCTGGAGGAAAATCAGGGCAATAAAACTAAGAGAGCCCCAAAACAAAAACAAACAAACACTGTGAAGGAAAATGTTTCCCAGCAGTGTTGTTCTCAAAGAGTGAGCCTTAAGGAAACAGACTGCGGCACATGATAAGTCAGGACTTTCATTTCTGGATAAAATATTGCTTTGCACCACCTCCAAAGGTATAAAAATAAAGAAACTTGAGTGAATTAACAGCTTTAACACAAAGGAATAGACATCTGTGAAAAATGGTTGTTTGTTCTCCTACTGCAGGGGTGTCAAACTGGTTCCAGAAAGGGCCGTGTGGCTGCTGGTTTTCTTTCCACCCAAGCAGTAGCACACCAGA
>JAUZNJ010105950.1:0-20629 GCA_034780135.1 Jordanella pulchra | reverse complement strand
TATCTATCTATCTATCTATCTATCTATCTATCTATCTATCTATCTATCTATCTATCTATCTATCTATCTATCTTTGTTGTTTCCTGATGTGAAGAGTCCAGCTTGGAATCAAACCTCTGTTCTTAAAAGCTTGCTGCTTTTTTAAAGGCCTTGGGCCCTTTGCCAGATTGATGTTGTTTTTGTTCAATCAGAGCCCGTGTGGGACGCGCTCACACTGCTGACTGCTCTTAGACTCGAAGGAGGAAAACAGACCGAGTCAACCTGCCTCCCCCCCGCTCTGTCTCCCTTCTGCTGCCCGCCGTCACAGAGAGATTAGAGAAAACTTCTCATAAACTCGCCATAGACTCCTTCATAAAGACACGTGTTGTTTTAGGCCTTTCATAATATTGACATTAAATGTGAGGCGGATGAACCAGTTTGTCAGCTGATCCAAACTAATAAACAAACCCCCTTCCCCCCAAAACCCACATGTACACACACCAGGCCGTGAAGCAGAGGAAGCTCCTCTCTGACATCTGGAGTCTTTTTCACTCATTATTTATTCATTAATGGTAACTATTTGTCATCATATTAAATCCATTGTGGACGTGTGTTAGTCTGATTGACAGCCAACCTTAAGACACTTCACCTCTTTTTCAGACTTAACAGGTTGACAGAGGATATTCTGTAAGGTGAAAAAACATGGACTGGATCAATACTCTCTGAAGTCAGATATGCTTATGACTGCTCAAAGAAAAGCTGTTTACTGCAGGAGTTTTTTGTCATATTTCATAGTCTAAGATTATCAATTTTTTTTTTTTTTTTATATTTGGGTCAACACAAAATTCCAGTTTTCAGGTGTTCATATGGTAGCCTTTCAAGTAAGAAATATTTAAAAAAAATATGACTATTTATAAAAAGTTTAATCACATAAAGCCAGTTTTCTGGATGGGGACATTTTTATAAAGCTTTGTCAGCGAATTTGTTTCAAATCTAAAAAAATGAAAAATACCATAAAACCTTCCGTTTTGATGTCTTTTTATCATAACAAACTGAAAAATGCACCCTTGCAGCGTCAGATGGGGATTATAACCTGTGAACACCAAAGGCTGTTAACAACTAACTAATAACTCCTAAACATTCTGATCAGATTAAACAAAATATTGTTTTTCTTTGAAAAAGCTTGCTTCCATTGTTTAAATGCTGCGTTTTTTGCAAGATTTCCATCAGTTCTTAATGAATAAATTTAAATCAAACTTTGCTTTTTCTTGTGTGAAATAATTTTTATTTAGTTAAACAACCCATTTTTTCAGCCCTTTTCCAAACATGTGGAGGATTGCATTTATTACATCATTGTTTGAACTTTCAGGCTTACAGGGCCTTTCTGATAAGTATAACAGCTGGATAAAAGCATAAGGTCACTTATTTCTAGCTTCTAATATAATTATTTAACAACACTTCATGTGAGAAATATAAATAAGCAATATTAATAAGCAATGAATGAATAACCATTTTACAGCAAAACCTCAACTACAAAAAAGGGTGATGCCTCTTTAACTTTTCTGCAAACATATTTTTTTATCCTTAATATAAAATAATTATCTAGAATGAAACTTATAATTGATGTTATATGGCATAACTGGACTAGGCTGTAGACCATTTCCTAGCCTTACACAGCTATATTCATATTATACGTACAGGAACTCAATGCAGTGGAAATATTATGATTAAACGGATCCGCAGTCAGAGAGCGTGACTAAAACACGCTCTCAGAGGTTACTGGTAAAACAGGAGAGGTAGTAGTTTACTGCCGAGTACTCCATTATTCCCACCATTGCTTGCATTTCCATGGCAACTGCACCAACACAGCAGCACACACTTGCAGCCCCATAGAACAGTCTGCAAAGAGAACAAAAAGGAAGTGAGTGTGGCTGAGTTTGCTTGTGAGATCTATGCTTTCTATCTCTGTGCTGTGATTTTTTTTTTTTTTTTTGACCAAATTAGGCTCCAATGGCGCAGAGGCCAAGGATGACTGTCCACTGTTATCTCACAGCTTCTCTTTGCATACAGTTAAGTCCATCAGATGTGTGCAGGGCATTCAGTCAGGCTGGAAAAATAACTGGAGCAAGTTCTTGGATGTGTTCAGATTGGAAAAAAATACAAAAAAACACACATATACCTCAGTCACAATACCCCCCCCCCCCCGCATCGACCCAAGCTATTGATGTACAGAGTTGAGTCGATAAAAAAAGAGGAAAAAGCTTTTTGAGGAAGAGTGACTGAAAGGAACAACACATCCATACAGAGACATCATTTCCATGCGTTTAATGCAACTATGCGTTCAGCCTGGCACCTTTCTTTACATTTATCTCCACCAGACGGTCTGTGCAGCCTCTCTTTCCGGGCACTCAGATCTCCTGTCCTCCCTGTAGATGTGTAGGGCGACTCGTTAATGTTTAATGCTCACTCAGGAAGCAGACACGCTGAACCAACCAACCACCCACACACACACACACTCACACACATAGACACAAATGCACTCACTCCTCCGACATCCCCCAAGCGACGCCATCCTCATTACCAGCCTGAGGTTTGACCTCTCACCCCTCGACCAGATGGCTGATGTTTTCATTCTGCAGGGAGGAGAAGTGAATCAGGACGTGCAACGCGTTGCAGCACATCACAAAAAAGAAAAGAGGACATGTGACAGGGGGGGTCTTCGCGATGAACGGGGGATCGCTTGAGGTTTTGTCGAATCAGGCAGGAACTTCAATGCATGAGGTTAAAAAAATATGCATTTTATTACCCTCTAATAGAAGTGGTTCCGACCTCCTTATGTTGCTACTACTGTCCCAGGGGCCCCTCAATGACTCCAGAAACTGTGACAAAGTCCAGATCAGGCAGCAGACATTTTACCAATTTATACATCAAAAGACTCCATAACTCACAGAGTCTGGATAAGACGCAACACTCACACAGGACTGACAGCATGTGGGAAGGGTTGGTATTTTCTGGTAAGGTGTGAGAATGAGAAAGATCAGGACAATAAAAGAAAGAAGGTCCATGTACGTGCCTGAGAGCATGTAGGAGTTCAGCTTTTACTATGATGATGGCACCCCCAGGTGGTGGCAGCAGCATGCTGGGGTCTCCTGCTGAAAAGATCAAATTAGAATAGTCTGAAATGTATTTCGTACACTAAAATATATTTTAATTGATATGGCAAGATCATTTAGAAGGATGTATACTACAGTGGAGTCAAGAAAGTCTAGATTTGAGGTTAATATTTATAGTTCAAACTCACATTATCTCAAGGGGGGGGGGTTAATAGTTATCAGCAGTCAACATCTTATTTACTATAGGCTTTTTCATGAAGAGGAGACACTTCTTAATACAAGAATGTGATTCTTTCCAATGTGGAGTGTCTCAGTTTCTCATATAAAATGCAATAACATTTCTAACCTCCTGTCTTTGCCCTTTGAGGTTTCTAAATACGTTTTATAAGTGCTGCTCTACCTCTCTGTTTGCATATTCACTTAATCTTTGGTTTAGGCTGGTAGGAGTCTATCTCCTTTGGGTTTTGGCTTTGGACTACCTGGGTCACCTGAAGTGTAAACTAATGTGCATATTTTATGCTGCTGGGGTAGGCTGGAGTACCCAGAGAAAATCTACACTTGCAAAGGTGTAAACTCCAAAGCAGGATTCATGTTTTTCTCTTCTGTCTTTCCTACAGTTTTAGTTTATCTCTTCCTCCTGCAAAGAGTTACATCTCATGCAGAAACATAATCTTTGACAAGTTACCAGAAAGTATCTCCCCAGCAGAAATATGCTGCAGGAAAAAAAAAGTACCTTTTACATTTCCCAGCTTGCATGATGTCTGCATTTAAATCAGTCAACCAGTCAGATGTAGAGTGTGACTCAGTGCGATCCAGAATAAAAAAAGCTTTAGGTCTAATCATGTTACAGTAGAACTGTAAAGTGTGTTCTTACTGTTCTGAATGCTGAGAGATTTTCTGTGAATGTGTCCTCCTTTCTTTTACACACATTAATCAGAGAATAAGTGAAGCCAAACAGAATCAGAAACCTTTTTGCTGGTCTGCCGGGCTTAAGGCTGGTAGTCCTGTCACCTAAATAACTCCGGATGTTTTTCTGCCCTCCAAATACACACACACACAAATTCAAACACAGGACGGATTATTCCTAGTACCTCTTCATCTCTGTAATCATCTCCTCTCACATTACCGCCAGTGGACCACCTCAACTCAGACTGATTTAGCCACCCACCAGTACAACAAGCTCTGAGGATTGAGTTAACTATACCTCCTGAGCCTGTCCAGACACAAAGCATCTTTGGTGGGAAAATAAAAAGTTTGCAAAGAATTTCTACGCTTTAATGCCCTCTACTGTCTCCATAATTTTGCTGAAATTCATATATAAGATTCCCTACAATTTTTTAATATTATTTTTTAAATGCCTCCCAATAACAAAAAAAGAAAAAAATGTCCTGACTTGTTTGTCGAAAAAAAAAATCTTGAAAACTCTCCAAAAAGCCTAAAATACTGATCAAAAGATCAGATATTTAAAGAATAAAATGCACTTCAGTTTATTGGAAGCAAAGTATTAAGAAGCTGAGAGAGGTCTGAGGCTTTTCCCAAAGTACAAGACATAATTCGTATTTAAATCATTATGATCCACGTATTTTTCGGCCTGTGAGTTTTTAAGTTTCAACGCGTGGCATGTTTCTTTAATCTCTAGGTTTTGCTGCCCTCTGCTGGTCATATAAAGAACGGCAGAGGTTCGACTACCTAGAATAGTACAGTAGCACCTAGTTCTCATTCCTAGCTTCTATCCATTCAACCTTTGCACATAGAATTTACTTGTCAAATAGGAAAAATACATCCTTCTGGAAAAGAACAAGAAAAAAATAACAAATGTTACACAACTATAGGAGAGGACTTTTGCATATCACATACAGTACATGTCACGAAATTATGTGATTTAATTAAATGTGAAGTGTGCTTTGTCACGCAAAGGATTGTGGGCAATTTTTGTTGTTCATTATTTTTTGCTACATATAACAACTATACAATAAATATGTGAATGTCATTGGTGTATGAGGATATTATATCGGTGAAAACAAATTCAGAATAGTAAAAGGTTGTTAGGTCAAAAAGGAAAAAGACACTATCAGAAATCAAATCATGGGTACCTACGCAAAACACATATACAGATATTAGGGTCATATGGTCACATTCAGTCTTTGTCTATGTTGTTCTTCTCCATATAAAGTAGAATATCTTTCTCTGTGAGCTGCATGTTTTGTCCAGTTTTCTGTTGGATAAAATGTTAAACATCCGTCCAAGATTTCTTTGAGTATATAAACTGGTAAAATAGTTGACATTATCGCTTTGATACATTGCTCACTAAAGCTATATGAATAATCAATATCACAGTTCAATCTCTCTGGCGTTTTTTAGCTAAAAACACATTAAATAAATAAGAATTAAAAACATTAAATAAAATCTTAAAACTGAGTTGTTTTACTTGATTACTTTGGCAACATTTTCTAGCATTTAGCCAAATCCAGTTCTGATACAAATTTTCATTAAGTGTCCTTTCCTGATTTAATTTTAGGTATTCTGATCGAGCCATTCTATGGATTTACCTCTGAGACATATTTTTTTTTCAAGCTGTCTTGCACAAAAAAAAAAGAAATACTCTCACATTTGGCTCTGTTCCAATTTCAATTCTGTTAATTTCAGCTCCCTTCAACTCTGCAGACACTGCTGGTAAAGATCTACAGAAAGCCTTGAAATAAATAAATAAATAAATAAATAAGTACTCACTGACTATCCGGATAATTAAAGCTGTAGATAATATAGATTAAAATGTTTAATGTGCATTTTATGGGAGCTACTAGTGGCACTACTATGAGATGATATATTAAAAAAGATTAAGCTTCTAGTTGTTTTTCTCCACTGTTTAAATGTTCCACATTAAAAGAACTGAATTTCTCTATAGCCTTCAGTTTGGGATTATGTAACTGCAATAAAACTTTATTAAAAGGCTTTTCGCATACATTTTTATTATATGAGATTACTTAACAGGTGGCTTAATTATGATATGATATAGTCACAATTATTAGAATATAAAATAATTTTATTGAAGATAATATACCACAAAATCTGCAGATTGCTTCAAATCTTCTTATTGATTTAATTTTGCATCCTGAGCTAGCACAGGGTCAGAAAAGAGTCAAGTCCTTTTTAACAGAAGCGCCTGTGGAACCAAGCTGAGGATGGACTTCAATGGCCATCATTCTTTGGCACTTTTAAGGCGAATGTTTTTAACCATTTAAAGTGCAAAAAACATCTTTTAAATGTGAAATTATCTTGTTTCTTTGATGCTCTTGTTATTTTTTTTATTGGTGAAGAGGAACTTTAACGCTTAAATTTAATACCAATTTCTGACCTCTAGGGGGCATTGTTTGGTTATTTGGAACCATAGAAAACTGTTGCAGTTTGTTTTTTCTAATATTTATCCCCTCGCGAACTGTTCCATTATAAATTCCAATATCGAATAATGATATCTGAAATAATCTCGATGCAGATGCATATCTGAAAATGTCTTATGGAGTATATGAGGCTGAAACTGCTTGCGGACAGGTCGGTACTTCTTTATACCTAAAACTAACTAAAAATATTTGCACTAGTTTACTTTTTGACGTGCTCCAACTTCACTGAGTGGTTACTTTGTTAAACAGGTCTGTAGGAATGCGTCCTCTGGCGCTGTGGAGGTCCAGACCAAATCGCGATGCGTTCATATCTTTCGGAAATAGTGGAACTTTTGAAAATAAGGCGGATTTACAGCCAAAAAAAACGGACGCTATTGAAAACACTATGTTTATATGTAACATTTTGTGACTTGGAATTCCTATAAAGGTATTTGTGAAAATCTAATGTTTTGCAAATGTTTTTTTTCTGACAAAGATGTCAGTCATTATTCCGTTTAGTCTACCAGACCAAAGACTTCATTCTGCTTCCCATCGCCAAGGTATATATTTTTCCCTTAAAAGCTACTTAAACTATAGAAAACATATTCATCTTCTGAATTCCTAATTGTTTTTCATTTGTCGTTATTTTGTTTAGCTTTATGTTTCTCTACAATATTTAAGAACATCGGTTTGGTTTGATTGATTGATTTATTTTCGTTCTTCTAATGTTTCGAGTATCACTGTTTGTATTTTTGTATTTTATCCTGGAATAGTTTTTTATTCTAGGGGTGAATATTACACCAGTCCTTAAAAGAATATAACGGCAATTACTAAAAAATAACTTGTTGGGGGTTGCTTTAAACTAAAATTTTGTAACCACGTGTGCTAAAAAAACATAAAATAATCAAATTATACTACATCTGGAAGGACATATGCATAATTTTAGATAAGGAGGAGTATTATACTGAGAAATAAATCCTTCTGGTCTTAAAATACAATTAGTTTAAGAGAGAATGAACTTCTACAATATTGTATATGTTTTCATTCTCATGTCATTCTTTATTGGACATATTAACGTAAAAAAATTATGTAAAAATCTCTGAGACGCAAGAAATGTTTTCTACTACCTTTAAAAAATATTTATGTACATATTATTTATTCATTCCTTCATCACGATCAATTTCTATCTCACAATTTAGTTGTGCTTTGTTTGTTTTTCAGCCTTCTAAAGCTAAGATTAAATGTCTCGTTTCCCTCTCTGGTTCCTTCTTTCCCAACAGACGTGAGGAACCTCGGATTGCCGAGCAGTACCCGAACGCAACACTGAATCCCTTGTGTTTTTAAAGGAGGGCTGATGTCATTTTCAAACTTACCCACACTCACTAAGTCAGTGCGGTTAGTAGTTCGCTGGCGTTTGCAGCGTGAAGGTATCTCTCGCTTCTGACGGAGCATTTTGGAAAAATAAAAACTTCCAAGAAGAGTGGAAACTGCGGACACACGTCCAACTTTTCCACAGGAAACTAACTAAAAGGGATTTTCTGAATTAGAAAACTGAGGACTGGAGCCCCTATTTCTGTTGGAAAAGGAGGCTTAACTTCCCCCCCTTCTTTCTTCTCCCTTCTTCCTTCGTTCACCAAAATGAATCGGAGCTTTAACAAGTCGCAACCTTTGCGACACGCTGATTGTGACGCTGTGGAAGTAAAGAGCAAGGTGAGAATATCTTTTATTAAAATAAGATCAAAGCTCAAACAGTCTAACAACAAATAAAGTAATTACACACATGGTTTTCCTGTAACGAAGCAGGAGCTGGAGGGAGGATCTGTCTGCAACTAACAGCACATTTTCCGTCTGTAATGCTTTGATCTGCACCGGACCAGGTTCTGGGTGTTTCTCTGTAAACTGCTGCGATTGTTTGTGTTGTTATTTTCTATTCGCTATTCGATGGATTTAAAAACAAACTCAGAACTGTTTTCAGCGACAGTCTCAAAAGAATCTGAAAGTATCACTTGTCGGATGTTTTGATGAAGGTTGGGAAACTTCGGTAAAAAAAAAATGTTATTATTTAAGAGGGGATTAAAAAAGTTTAACTTAGACAATTAGACAATAATAATTTGGTAAATGGGACGTGATATATTTTAAGGTATTTGTTTAATTTGATGAGAATGGTTTATAGCTAATGAAACATCCAAACATTTAATTCAACAGATACAGAGGTCCCAGAATGACAGAAGTGAAGAAGCTAGCTCTTTGGAATGATGCATATAGGTGGGAAGTTTGGTGGAAGGAAAAAGTCCACTCTGAGATTTTGATTTGGGCACTTTAGCCTCTCACTGATGTATCAAGAACTTGGGGTACAACTGTCAAAATCGCAAACTGAATAACTCATAAGAATCTTACAACAATTTTATGGTCTGCTTGGAGTTTACCAAAACCAGTAAATCACATTGAAACTTGCTTCTTTATATCATTCATTCTAATTTTCTTCCCACTGTTGCGTATCTGAAAGAAGAAAAAAAAAAAACAGGTTCACATAAAACAGTGATTATAGCAGCTTTGCAAGGACTGTGATACAAATCAAAGACTAGAGTTCTCTCTAAGATGCACTTTAGGAAAATTATCTACACATTTGTATTGGTGTTGCACAAAATTCACATTTTCAGAACTTTTAGTTTTTATTGACTGCAACCTGTATTGATCTCAATGAGCAGAAATTCACAAATCTGTGTAAACTTCCGCTTATGGATCTGAAATGTTCAGTTATTTTTCATTGGTTCTTACATAGGCTTAAATTTCTTATGCTGCTGAGCTGATAATTGTGACAGGCGTTTTTATTCTGACTGCTATCTCCCCCCCGTGAGATGGTTGACAGATGCTCTGGTTGGTGGTGGGGTGACAGCAGGCGGGCAAACATCTATTCCTCCTTGATCGACCATGAAAGCACACGGCGATACGTCAGAGTTGTTTTATTTCATATGGTTTGGCTGTGGGGATTGTTTGTGGGTGTGACTGCTGCTGTACAGCACTAGAACAGACAGGCTTTATCAGCATCATCATGTCCATGCAGAGCTGACTCACCATCTCGTTTCATCATGTTTCCTCTCTTTTGATCAAAAGTAATTCCACAAACATACAGAATTAAGTGACTTTAGTTTTTGTCACTTCTGTTACGGGCTGTTTCCTGTGTCCTAATGAGAGAAAGTTGTTTATTTGAAGTTAAAAAGGAATGGACAGTATATAAAATATTGTGTATAGATCAAGATTTTCTACTTTGTTTCATAAAAATGCTTATACATAAGCCTGTACGGTTAGTTTTTAGCCATATATCCTGTAAATTTACATCTGGTTTTTATTTCATTTTTGTTTCTCATGCATGTGTGATATTTTGGACAAAGCTTTGATTCAGAAGTGGTTTTTCAGAATTACTTAATGAAAAGAAAGAAAGACGTAAACATAGATATCGTGTTCGGCCATTCTGGTTAAAAAAGATTAAAATATTACACTTGGATTTACCAATGTAAGATTTGTTCTATGCAAGTACATGTAGATGTAGTGAAATTTTAATACCTTATGATGCCAAGTAGAGATACAAGGGATGAAAAAAAAAAGCTTTGTTAAATTGAAAAGTTTGGATCTTGTTTTGTAAAAGTCAACAAAGTCTGACTTTTACTTTTAATCCAGTACAGCTTAGTTGCAGTGAAGGGGGCTTTTTTATTCAACGGGGAAGGGCCTCTTGACAGCTGTAGTGAGGGTGATCTTTGTCAAATGTGGTATCAGTTCAGAGTATTGGGTTTTTACAAGTACGAGTACTGGATGCTGGTATCGGGCCCTACTCCATATCGCTTAGCCCCCATATTTGGTCCAAATTATAATAATGAAAGTAAAATGGAGTTTGGGTATTTTTATTGAGTGTACTCATGAATTTGTTTGAAAGCGAGGTGTGCAGCAGACACATGCCAGTGCCTTTTTTTTTTTTAATCTGTGTTTTTTTTTTTGTTTTTTTTAAGTGAGGTTCTGTGACATTTCTGTCATTATTACATCAGTAACTTTGTAGAAATGTAAGTAGCACTGAGAGGCTAACAGCTAGCATCAGAATGCTAATGACTTGGCCTGCAATCTGTGCATTAGTGTTTATGAATTAAGTAATGATGGATTTACTTTTAAAATCTTTAAACCTACTCAATGTTTTCAGGCAGATTTTTATTTAAATGTTTCCTATTTATTTGTCTATTTGATTGGTCTGGCACTAATAACATTTGTGTGGGACTAGTGACAATAAAAAATATGTTAAATTACAGTTAATTTATGATTAATAGTGAAGTTTTCACATGATTTTTTTTTTGTATTAGATTACTGTGCTCAGAGATTTTTACATGAAAGAGCTGAAGGGCTACAACCCATTTCTGCATCATTTTAAACATGTCCAATAAATAATGACATGAGAATAAAAACAGACTATACAATGTTGTAGAAACAATCATTTCTCTCTTAAACTAATTGTCTTTTAAGACCAGAAGGATTTGTTTTGCAGTAAACTCCTCCTCCTTATCTAAAATTATGCATCTGTCCTTCCAGATCTGGTAATTAGATTTTTCTTTTATTTACTTTTTGAGTTCATCTAATCTGGAATAAACTTCAGCCAGAACTGCTATAGTCTGTCTTCCAGTTGTTAATGCATCCATTTTTTTTTCTTGACACAGTTAAACCCGATTAAAACCCTTCAGATGATTCATAGTTTGATTTTCTTGGGAAGGAAAATTTCTCTCTGAGATTTTTGAAGATAATATTGCAAGTCATCATTAATTCCAGCAATATTTACCATAAAGAAGCTGTTTGTCTTTCTAAATCTCAGAACCAATCAATAAAAGCCAGTCAGTGTTTACAAATGTGTAAAGTGTATTTGTCTAAAAGAAAATGCAAACATTTCCAACATAAGATAAGCTTCCCCCACATCTCCAGAAGGGACGTTTTTGTTTCTTTTTTTTTTTTCCTGGTAGTGTTGTGTGTTTCTGATAGATTTTTGTGTGCCTGGTTCTTGGCAGTTCTTGTTTGGTTTTCTCAAGGGAAACTATTCCAGTGATGAGCTTATCTGGGATAACACTGGAGGTGTCTGGCTACCTGTCAGGGAGCCTCAGTGAGGAACTGGTTTCAATCACCTACAGCACTTACTGTTGCGTGTTAAATTCATAGAAAGGAGTGATTAAGTTTTTCCCTCATGGCCTCAAAATGTTCATTTTGAGTCATCTAGTAAATTTTAAGTGTGCCTTTTTTAATGAAAAATAACTTATTTATCTTTTATATTTGCATTTTAGATCTCCTTTCTTTATATTAAGTTATTTATTTATCAAGAAAAAAACAAGTAAGGTGACCTTGACTTGGAGTCGCTTGCGGAAGAAGCAACTGGTGACCAAACTAAGAAGTAACTTCTCTTTCTGTTTCTCCTGTGTGTCAGTTAGTTGACTTCCAGGCATGTTTGAGCCTGTTTGGCATTACTTCGTCCTGATAGGCCAGGAGGACAAGTGATGTCATGTTTAAGGTGATGTATTCTTAGTTTTGGGTTGAAGTATTTAAGCCTTTGAATAATCTGGCCATGTTCAGACATGCTTCAGGCCCTGGGGTGGTTCT
Organism: Jordanella pulchra; assembly: GCA_034780135.1. NCBI lineage: Eukaryota > Metazoa > Chordata > Actinopteri > Cyprinodontiformes > Cyprinodontidae > Jordanella > Jordanella pulchra. The sequence continues at coordinate 8,538 of JAUZNJ010105950.1, read as the reverse complement.
GCATGTGAAAACTGATTGAGCACACTGAACATGACATACAGTACCAAAAAGGCTTTCACAATCACAAAGTTGGCAGAGATCGCTGATTGGAACGTTTTGGTTATTCAGCTTTATCATGTTGAAGTCTTGCATAATTAATTATAGTTAATTATGGTTGTGGATGCCCTTAGAGTGCTAACAGCTTCTACTGTGGATCTGCTTTTTTATTTTATCTTATGCATCATTTTCTAATTACAGATGTGGCTAATATATCTGCCCCTCTGCTACCACATTGGCACTTTTCCCCTCCTCCTTTTTCTCTGACTGTTTTCTCTGCTCTCTTCAAATGTTAGCTTATGATTACAGTAACAAACAGCTACAAATTACCCCTGTGAATCACACCTCAGAAGTGCTGCTCTCTCCTTTTGCTGTGGTTTTATTGAGGTGTGATTTCATATTTTGGCTGTATCTCTGCATGTATGAGTCATCGTGTTTTTGTTGTTTTTTTGGGTTTTTTTTTTCTTGTTGTGTATTTTTCCCAAATATAGATTTCCGTGTTGATGTTATGATGCTTCAGTGGTCTGTTATCGGTACAGGTGCATAAATGTGCACTCTATAGGTTGAAAGTTGCACTTTGAGGGATGAAGACTAAAAAATGGCTGATTTTAGCTTCACTGGAATGTTCAAAATGAGGTCAGATGAAGCACAGAGGAGATAAAAGCTATTTTAAAGTGGAGAAAATATCTAGTTTGTAGAGTTTTTTTCTATGTCGAGGTCTTATTGTGGTTCATTCAGGCTACGGGATGGTGAGAGAGCAAACACGACCTTTGGCAGATAACTGGAAGATATAGCCTAATTGACCTGTTGTTTTCTATTCAGATTGAATCTTCTTGGTTTGTTAATACAAGCAACCTTTTAAAAATAACTTTCTAAATAATTGTGTTCTCTAAAATATACACACTGAAACTGCTGTTTTCTGTTTGCTAGCTTGGCTAATTGCTAATTACAAATGGTGCAAATTGCCAACTCTGTTTATTTTTGGGATTATTTTTTTTTCTTTCAGGTGACAATGACTCTTATCCCTATGTGTATTAATGACAGATGGGAAGAAAACGTTTCAGGGCTGTTTGTTTGTCTTCTTCTAGATAGAGCTTAAAATTGTTTTTGCAGGTCAAAGCTTTAAATAAAAATCTTAGATCACAAGCTTCACAAAATGAGGATCTGTGCATTTTCACTTAATTGAGTGAAAGACTTGCAATCAGTTAGCTTTGTTTACGGTCTCTGGTTGCATATTCTACCTGTGCAAGAATGAGTCTGGCCTGGATACTCCTCAGTCAAAGTTACATACCGCAGTTTTTTTCTTTACCTGGAGAGGTTATATCTTTTAGAGTTATTCCTTTTTTTTCAAGCTGAGAATATCTCACTTTCTGTACTGTTAGTGATAATAGATTAACTAATTAGGAAGAAATGCTCAAGAGGGAGACAAGTAAACCAATGTGAGCAATTTAAAAACGAGTTTAAACAACTTAAGATCACAAATTAAAGTATCTTTGTGCCCCATTACTTTTAAAGCGGACAGATATTTCATATGTTTGCTGTTTTCTCAGCTGAACAGTGGGTATACTAGCTTGGCTCAGATCATTTGATTGCACCGTTTTGTCCACTACAGATCTCACTCATACACAACGGCCTCCTCCTATCTGCTTCTCTTTTCAGCCACAACTGGTTTTACAACCGGAGGAATTTAGCACCCTTAGTGTGGAAATTCAGCGGAAAGACAAAGCTTAACGTTCCCAGTGTAGTAGTGTCTGCTTGAATAACGAGGAAAGTTTGAGCTGCAGTAGGTGATAGACAGCTGATAATGCATCATTGTTCTGATTTTACTGCTAATATCAAGCAGATTTCTGCCTTCTGTGCTTCAGTTAAAGGGAAATCCAAAAAGCCCCAACTTTTAACAATTCAAACTTTAGAGAAAGGGGCAAATTTACAGAAGTAAAGTTGTAATATTTAAGCAATGATCTAAATGAAAAAGGCCAGCAAAAACTGAATGAAGCCTAAAAATCTATTATTATTGTTTTGTTTTCCTTGGGGATTTTTTTAACCTTTTTTCCCAGATAATATGATAACAGGGTTTTGTCACTCATTTACTTCATTTTCTGTTTAGTCTATAACTACAGCGGTTGGTTGATGACAATAAGAGCCAAACGTTTGCTTCTTATTCATTATTCCACACTAATAAGAAGTAAACTATTAGCTTTACAGACAGAGAAAAACATAAATGAAATAACTACTGATAGCAATTTATTGATTTTTAAGCTGTTGATTTAAGGCCTAGCTTAGCTGTGAATTAAAAGTATACGGCTCCTTGCTGACTCCTTCTGTTGTTGCTTTTTGTCAGACTTGAACCTCTCTGACCAGCCAACATTATTAATATTACTCAAAGATAGGCCAAGTAAACAGCATTTATAAATAAACAAAAAAATACCTCTCTTAACCAACCTTGTGGGAAGTTATTACCACCTAATACTTCTACTCTCCTTGGTGGAAGCTGTTATCCTGCATTTGTGATACTTTGCAATGTTATTAACAGACTTGTGGAACAAATAAGGGTCACTGCACTTTGCAGAAATATTAGTAGTTTAGTCACATTACGGGGTTTAAAGCATATTGTTAAGGCCACCCTAAAACATGGATTTAAGTGGAGGCTTTGATTAAGTCTCTCCATAACTTTTTTTTTTTTTTTTTTTTCCTAAGTTTTAGATCTCTTTGTCTTCTATAGATTGTAGCCAGTACTAATGAGGTCTGAGTATGGCTAGTGGTCTGGTCATCACAGCTGCGACATGATTTTACAAAAAAATGTTTGTTTTCACAAGGAATATGATGTTTCAGTCTGTTGTTTTCATTTATTCAATGAAATCATCATTTGAAAACCTCTGTTTGTGCTTCCTTTGGTTAACTTTGTTATTAAAAACTGTTAGTTTCAATCTTAAATTACATCTAAGATCAGAAAATGAAAACATTTGTAATTGCGCAACAGTATTTCATGGTTCTGTGTATGTAGATTCTTCTTTGAGTCTGTGCTAATTTGAGTTGAGCTAAAAAAAAGTGTGGTTATTTCTCTCACATGTCATTTGGTATATTAGCATAAATGTTGAACTTTTCGTTAAACCTGTTTTCCAAAGTATAAATGGATATTCTTATTTTTGAATCGTCTAGAAGCTTCCTCTTCTGTACCTTGTTTGACATCCTTTAACAATCCCACTTCTTCTCTATTTATTTGTACAAGTTTTCTTTTTTAGTTTTAATGTCTTTACATTTCTCGTTCTTCTCTTTCTCTTAGTATGGAGCAGAGTTCCGGCGGTTCTCTGTAAACCGGGTCAAGCCTGGTAAATTCGAGGAGTTCTACAAACTTATCCTCCATATTCACCGCCTTGCTAATATGGAGGTGATGATCGGCTACGCTGACACGCACGGGGACTTCCTGCCAATTAACAACGATGAGAACTTTTCGAAGGCGGTCGAAACTGCTCATCCCCTCCTCCGGGTATTCGTACAAAGACGAGGTAATTTTATGAACAATTTTTTTTTTTTTCAAGCGTATAGAAAAACCTTTTGTCTTTAAAATGTTTTAAGACGTCGATAGGTCTGTTTTAATATCCTCAAACCAGTAGGACTATAAGGCAATCATCTAGTTTATTAACTGTTTCTTCAGGTTACAATTACTGTGCCAAGTTTCAAAAACAGTTTCCTCATTTAATTAGGTTTGCCCCATAGCACATTCTGTTTACTTCATGCAAGACTTTTGTCCCCGGCTCTCTTATTTACTGGATTGTCTCAGTCTGTGTCTGTCTGCCCAGCTAAGTCCTCTGTGTTATCCAGAGGAAGGCCTTACAGGCAGATGAACATAGACACAAACACGCAGAAAAAAGAGAGAGAGAGAGAGAGTTGTGCCTCGGTAGCCCCATAGAAATCAGGTCATTGAGCAAAGCTTGCATCCCAGCATACCAGACATTATTGAGAGACAAAAGATCTGCATGAAAAGGAGGCTCCTGAAGGAGCTCGCTGCATTTGCGAGCTTCTGTGTGATTGCATGCTTGCTTGCTTTTATTCAAAATTAAAACCCACAATGTGCTGAATGGGAACCAAGTCCTCTCTCCATCTCTGTCTGTCACTGATCGCAAGTTTGGAGAGCGACTTGACTGCTTATCAGAGAGCCAGCCAGCATACAAATAAACCCATCAACATTCACATCAATTCACCCTCTCAATCCTTGTTGGAATGTCCCTCACTGGTTTGTGAGATGAATGTGAACACTTCAGGGTATTGTTTTAATAGCGGTCTAGTGGCTGATGTTTAAATGCTATCTAGCAGTCTTGTGAAGAGTTGTGATGTGGATTTCCATGTGAAATATAGTTTTATACCCCAAAGAGGTAAAAAAAAAAAAAAAATGTGTTACCCATGTTCCTTAGAGCTCAGATGTTTGATAAGCATTGTTGTGATTGTGTATATTTTTAGATGCGGTTGTAGAAATTGGTTGGTATTGGGAGAAGTTTTGATGAGTTTAATAAAATATCAGGGATACACTAATTTAGATTATCTTCTAATTTTGGTCAAATAACCTGCTGCACAAACCTTCTTTGTTATGTGTTAGAAATTGGAAATGTTCTAAATCAGAATTAACATATTGGATGTCCAATTATGCAGAAAATCTTCTTTTAAAATCCTTATGAGTGCATTTCTAATTGTTCTGTCTTTGATTTAGTCTTAGTCTTATAGCAGCCACTGCTCCCTCTTTGTTGCATGTCAAATACAAAAATTTGCTTACAGCAGAAAGGCTATGAAAAATATCTGAATGCTCCTAATTTAAGCTCTAAAACAGAAATAGGAATTTGCAAAAATAGGTCTGAGTTTAATCTGAAAGTTGCAAAAATCCTTAAATTGGTGCATCTCAGCTAACTTGTAAAAAAAAACATTAAAAATGAATACATGACATTATTAGGTTCATTTTTCACACACAGGGGGGTGTAATCTGTGAATGTAATAAGAGTTTGGCATACAGGTGAGGTAATCCAATTATTTGTATCAGGCGTGGCCAAGGTCAGTAGATCTTAAGAACCTCTGCTTGATACCAATTAATGTAGAGAGAAGAAACTCTCATTTAGGAAAGAAAGAGAAAGAAATAATCACCTGGGAGCTGAATAGACCCTACTTCTTTGTGAAGAAACCTTTTATTCAGTGTTTATGTCTAAAACACAACTCTGACTGTGGTGATGTGGTTCAGAAGAATGTGCTGCTGTAGCAGTCTGTCCACCCTGTGTATCTGCAGCCTTTTGTTAGCAGCCAGACAAAGAGGTGAATGTGTGGCTGTGTGAGTACCTCATTCCTCAGAGCAGATGCCCTGCACCATTATGCCACTGGCATGAGAAAGTGAGCATCATAATGACTGTATCAGACGGTACCACTCTGGGAGGGCAGGTCATCGCTGGTGTCACTGTGTGTGCTGTGTGACCGGGGTCAGCAGACCACCCCACATGAAAGAGAAGTCTCATAAACGCAAAACATGAGTCAGACTTGGCCTGTAAAAGAGATATTTACTGGAAATCAATATACTTTGATCTGGATATAAATTTTAAAAAGAAAGAAATCCCTTTGATAGTTCAAGCCATGTTCTCATTTATCAGGATTGAAAATTGGATGATCATCTCAGATGGTGGTGTGAAGACTGCAAATCTACACTGTTTTTATTTGCCCTTTTTAAAGATGAAAGTTGAAAAGAATTAGCTCATCACTAAAAGCTTTTAGGTTTGAATAAACCTCCTCCTCACATCGACGTACCCTCAGAACATACAGCTTTTCTGTGTCCAGGAGAGTCCATATCTATCCCTTTCCACCCCTCCAACATTTAACAATACTTCTGACATCCTGTGCATGTCTCTTACATCTACCTGAAACTTCCTCACAGGCCTATTTTTCTATTGTTGAAGTCTCTGCTGCACGTGCCACAGTTTCTTTGGGATGCAGTGATAAACTTGTTTGTGCTACATGTTCCTCTCCCCTCCTGTGGGGGCTGATTTATGACTGATGACCTTTACTCAGACAAAACAGGTTAGAAGTGTGTAGTGTTCTCCCAGGATCCTCTGCAGGCTCTGTGTAATAACTTATCTTCTCTTAGAGCAGACTAATGTATAGAAGATGCATTAGGGTGGGTCTCTTTGATGTTTATAGGAACTTTATGTTCTTAGAGGATAAAAATACATTCATGTCTTTTTTAAAATTTGGTTAATACCACAAGAAATCACATGTAACCTTATAGCCAAGAGCAATTATGGTTAATTATCTGTCAAAATGAACCACAACCTCTGAGCCTCAGAGTCACTTTATTCTTTTGTTTTCTTTCACGGAGGCAGGGGATGGTTTTCAAGAGCTCTTGAAAAGTAATAGTTTTGAAAAACAGTGTTCAACATAGGGACAAAAGTTTCTAAATGGTAACACTGGGCTGCGCCACCCCCACCTGTTGCAGCACACTGTCGGTCAGAAAGCACCTTCCGGAGCACAGACCGTGATGGCTTAGAGAATAAAGAAGTACCGCCCTTTATTCTTACTGATTACAAAGAGTTTCATGTCTGTAAAGCAGCTGATTGCAGGCTGGCTACCTGAGCAGGTGGCCCAACTAAAGGGTTAATGTTAGCCTGTTGTGTTTTTTAAAGAGCAGAACAACAAAATAGCATGAATATCTGCACGATAAGCATACAATATTACATTTTGTATGCATTTGTATACATTTTTTTGATCAACAAAGACAATCTTTCAGATGGAATTGTGCTATCTGTTATAAATAATATGCTAAATTTTAACACCAACAGAAATAACTTGTTAAAAGCTAACAGCTCATGTTTTACTCTGCATTCATGAATGATTTTAACAGTTGCTTCATTTGTTTGTTTTTTTTATCTTTCCACCAGATTTATTTTTTCTCTTTTAGAGTGAAACCCATACAGTTTAACTCACCCCAACAGTGAGTTTATCATCGTCCACTTCTTTATATTAGGCCTTGCAAACAGAGACTGTTTAGACTGGGGAGATGTGTTACTTCTGGGTCACTAAAGCATTTTTCACCCTCAACAAAGAGGAGCAGGAGGAGCCAACATGTGATTGGGAAAAGGTGGGACCTATAAAAAAGATTCATGGTGAAAGGCCGCTCTCCGTATGTGGAGCTGTCTGGTCATCTTTTTAGGGATGAAGTCATTCGTATATCAACTAATGATTCATTACCGAGTGTTAAAGCAGGGTCATGTTGATCCCTTGTGTGTTTGATCTTTAAATTACCCCTTGAAGCTAAAGCTAAGTTGTAAGAGTTTTGCAACTTTTTTTTTTTTAAAGTATTTCATTAAACTTCAGTGTTTGTTACCTTGGTGACTTGCTAAGTGAGAACCCTGACTGAGTATGAAATGTTTCCTGGAACATGCTGGAAGCAACCACTGCTCATTCATGTCTGCAGCTAAACTGATGTAAATGTTTAATGCTGAATAAGCTCTGGAGCATACTTTGCTAACTGCGTTATTTTTAAGCTTTGATAACAATACAGGGAAGGTGGAGTTGTGCTTTTAACCTCTTTCCTTTACTGCTATTCCTTAAAAATAAGCTCTTGTTACTTCTGTTTGCCAAGAAATACTAGATACAAAATATTAAAGTTGATATGAATAATGAAAACTTAATAAAATGCAGATTTTTTTGTTGAAAACTGGTTTTATTTTTCACAATCAGGAAAGCTGGTAGATTATAAAGAGTCAGTCAAACATTGTTGAACCTTTTAAATATTTTAACAATCAGTTAAAGTTTTTTTTTTATTTATTTACTTTTTAGGTAAAGATTGAATTTTGTTACCTTTTTTATAATCAAAAAGAAAATACAGAGGGTAGTATTTTAGTTTTACAATGAAACAAGCCTTTTTTTAATTAACAAAAAACTGAGTGGAAATATATTTAAGCCTTGAAGAAATCTGTAATGACCTTTGAGCAAGTGTTTGCTTCTAGTGTGAATACATGTCTAACTTTGAGGAGTAGTAGAGATGTGCCAAATCAGTCTGTTGCAACTCTTGAAGGAATTTGAAAGGGACTACAGATCCAACAGCAACTGTTGCAAAAGGCCTGAGTTCTGACCAGAGGACTACCACCATAACGCTGAGGGTGGGGATTAATGATGTAGGGGTGTTTATCTAAAAACGGATCTGACATTGTTGTATCTTGCATCATTGATTAGCAGAAACACAAGAGCATTTTAATGAGAAACATTATTCCTTCTGTTGGCAAATTAGACCTTTGCAGTAAAACTATGATCCAAGCAGACCAAGTCATCAGAAACCTAGAGAAGGAGCGTCCGAGGAGGATTGTTTGAGGATTCTCTGATCTCACATCTCTTAAGTCTGTCTGAGGGTGGAAAATTCATCTGTTTTGCAGGAGTTATCAGTGGACTGAACACAGACTAAACTTACAAAAAGCAGAGACCGCACGGGGGGGGGGGGGGGGGGGGGGGGGGGGGGGGGGGGGGGGGGGGGGGGGG
>JAUZNJ010105939.1:0-20630 GCA_034780135.1 Jordanella pulchra | reverse complement strand
CCCCCCCCCCCCCCCCCCCCCCCCCCCCCCCCCCCCAGGAACTAAAAAAACAACATATTTTTAAAACCTGTTTTTTATTTTAGATTTTCAAAGTTTCATTTTTCCTGGATTGCATTTTTTCCAACTTCCAACTGATGAAGCACATTCTTGTTCTTCTTTTTGTTTGGATCCCATAAAACAGAGAGAGCTTAATATCTTCTTCTATTTCTATATTTCAGGTGTGCTAACATAAAGGATAGCTACTGATGTTTCATCTGTCTGTGAAGGAGAGCATAGGACTTAGGAATCAACAAGTTCCTTCAAACACCAAGACAAAAGCTCACAGAACTATATAGTGGGAACATTTTACAGCAAACCATTAGTTTTTTTCAACCAATCAAAAACCAGAACCTGATTTCCAGAGCCAGACTGAGTATAAGGTAAACAGGAAAATGTATCTTCAGAGTCATGCATCACCTGATGTTGACCTTCAGAAGGAAACGGGTCCAACTCCTCTGTTTGTTTATGCTGAGCATAGTGAGAGCTAATCTACATGTGCACATGTTAGTGTGTGGAGAGCGAGAGACTTAATGTGTCGCAGATGTCTTTGGTTCCAGGCAGGATGCTGCAACTCTGAATACTGTCAGGGGCCCCAGAAAATAAAACACTGAATAGAAGTAGAGCTAGAGTCCCACTGAAGATGTGGGATGAAGTTACCTCGGAGTAAAAATGGAGTTATGCAGGAAGTTTTCAAAGACTTTTCGGTAGGAGGCGTCCGCCGCTTCAGCCTCCAGATCTTCAACTGATTTGGGGCACGGGCAGCAAGGACCTTTGTCTGCTCCATCAGGATCTGGTTTAGTGGGCTTTGCGTCCTCCTCCTGGTCTCCAATGCCGGTGGCAGCAATTCTAATTGGGATCTTCAGCTCTGATGGGAGGAAACAGGAGGATGAGTGCCATATTGGGTTACATTCAGCAGATAATGATGTCAACGGTTGTGTGGGAAGACCTTTTGAGCAGTAGTTATGCTGGTAAAGCTCCTTGTCCTCAGCTTGTTGCTGCCACTTCACCCAGTAGTAAGTCTGATTTCCGTTGGGTGAGACGGGGGGCGACCAGCGGACCACCAGCTGAGTGGAGGAGTTAGAATAGGCCCGCACATCCTGAGGCATGGAGGGCGCTGAAAGAGAAAAGGCACAGCCTGAGGATCTGCAGGGAAAGTGCTGTATTCAGCCTGGGATGCAGAGCCTGCTGTGCTTTGCTGTCTTTACGCTGCAGCTGGATTCATTTCATCCAGTCCTCCATCTCCTCTAATTGAATTATAGTTCTGTAAATCAAGTGTCGCTCGACGTCTTTGAGCTGCAGCTGTGTTTGTTTCAAAGATTATTCAATCATCTCCAAAAGATGTGTTCAAATACGCTTCTGACCCGAATCTGAATCTATCTCTTTAGAATTACCCCACACTGAGGTGGTAATCAGAAATGGACATCTCTGGAAGATTTCTGCTCTCTTTGAACATTTAATCCCACAGTAGTTTCTCAGTTTTATACATTGCTGGAATCACAGTTAGGGAGAATTGATTAGTTATTGATATACATATATATTTATCAATAACTAATCTAGATTCCCTAAATGTGATTCCAGCAGAGCAGAGTACTATATATTTTATATATTTATTTTCTTTTTTTTGCAGTTTTGGCCTGATTATTGCCTTGAGTTGATTTTTTTCAGGAACATTTCAAAGTCTGTATACTTCAGTTTAGAATTTGATTAACAAATTAATCATTTTAGCCATAATCCCAAATATATGATTAGAATTGTTAGCAGCCTGTTGTCCAATCTACACACAAACAATGTGTGTAGGTGGATCTACACACACTGTTGTGGTAACGGAAATTAAAATGGTTTAAGATTAGACTGTAGAGACTAAGCGTCACTAGGGGGCAGCATTGACCCAGAGAAAAGGAAGAAAAGAGCAATGGATCCAACTAAACAGGAGAGCCAGTGGATTAACAATGATTTGTCACATAGAAGTTCATCAATATGCAGAGATTGGCTCTTTCAGGTGTTTATTACTATTTTTTTTCTATTTTGGCTTATGGGTAATGAAGACACAAAAAAAATTAGCTTCTGATTTATACAAAAGGCCAAAAGGTAAAAAAAAAGTCTGTCTATACAGAAAGGTAGTAGCAATGTTACGGAAAGTTAAGTGGAAGGAAACAGATAATTATCAAAACATGATTAAACTACAGCAAGATGAGAAAGAGCTGTTCTCTAAAGGTGTGACTGAATCCACCTGGGTGGCCTTCAAACCTCAGTAGAACCTCAGGCCTCCATGCTGCACTGATGCAGGAAACCATGGAGCTCTGCTTAGCATTGATTTCTTGGTCGTACACTTTTTAGCTTTGTTTTACCTGAAGAACTGAAGCTGCCTGATATGATTAAACCCAATCAGCTTTCAGGTTAGAAAACATGCTTAATGATGATGATGATGATCACGATGCACTTCTTTTAACAGAAGTCCCGAACTGCATCAACTTTAGAGGCACCATTAAGGTATGGAGTAAATTATGCTCCATTATTGCAAACATAAAAATTGGAAAAACGTACGTGATGTCAAATGTCAAGCAAGAGGTTCTGAGTGTAGCTTTGCTGCTTTCTCAGATTTAGTTTTTTTCTTTCTTTCTTTATGTTTTAGTTTTTCAAATGTCTGTTTTTCAGGTGAAGTTTTTTTTGAGAAAGAATGTGATCATTAAAATGCAGTTTAAAAAGAATGCAACTCATAAAATTCAATCTGAAAAAGATCATTTAGAAAAAACACTATTTGAAAACAAAATCTGCAAAAAACAAACTGAAAAATACAGTTTGAAAAAAAAAAAATATATATACTGTATATATATATAATTTGAAAAATATAAAATCAAAGCAAGCAAAAGTTCTTCCCAAAACCTTCTTGATTAAGAAGATTTTTAAAGTTTCATTTCAGGATAAAATATGTTCTTTTTTGCAACAATAATGGAACCAAATTTACTCCATATAGAGGCACTGGCTGAACGTTTAAAACAAAACTTCAAGATTCAATCTCTAAGCTTTTTGCAACAGTATTTGAAACGTGAAAAAAAAATCTGCTGATGTTTCATCATCGGCTTGTTGGGTAAATAACAAAATTTTAAAAAAGCAGCACAATGTTCTCTTTAGCTTAGCATTTACGATCATAAAAGGGTAAAAAAGTTGAGACAGAAACGTGAAATTATTTGTCTCCAGACACAATGATCATAGCGATGATAAACAGCCGAGTTGGGAGATGAGCCTACGTACCAGAGGGGCTGGTGCGGATGTAGACCACCTTGCTCTTGGCGCCGGGCATGTGTTTGTCCTCCACCATGAGGGTGATGGCTTTAACAAAGATGGCGTACTGCGTCCAGGGTTTGAGGCCTGAAAGCAGAACGCCTGGGTCCGTTTCCTTATCGGGCCTCAGTTCCACATCCACCATATTCCAGCTGTTGGAGCCGCAGCCATCCTGCCCTTCAAACTCTGTGATGTTCTGGAACGGCCTGAAAAGGAAATCAGTCACTTCAGTATTTGTAATTAATAGTAAAAAGTAGAACTAAACAGAACCAGAGGAGAGTTTTACAGCATTGAATCAAGCTACATTCAACCATATTTCCCCCTGTTTTATGTTTTTCAGTAAATAGCTGAAACTTACGCCTCCTTGTAGTAGACGATAAAGCTGATGAGGTCTCTGTAGTCGGGAGGTCGGTAGCGCTGCCAGGTCAGCTTGATCCTGGTGCTGCTGGTGCTGTTGTACGTAAACTGCAGGATGGTGCTTTCACCTGAGAGGGCAGCAGAGAATTAGAAAAGCTCACCTGCAGTAATTTGATCTGTGTGCACTAAATAGGGCTGCAATTAGCCCCGCAAAGAGTTTGACGCTGTAAATACTGAGAGGAAATAAATACATAGGTGTTTGCGAGCTGCTCCTAAACTAGAGCGAACTGGACGTAGTCATTTAAATGTCTGTGGTTTTTGGATGGACGCTGCTTCTGACTCTTACAGCTGGCTCTGTCGCCGTTGTTCCTGAAGTCTGTCTCATCAAAGGCGCTCTGGATGCCCGTCTTTTCCCACATCTTGCGGATCTCAGACATGCAAAGCTTGGGGTTGGCTCGGAAGAACAGTTTGCCCGCTCCTATGGTCAGGTTGTGCTGCTTCCAGTCCCAGAGATACTGGAGCTGCTGGTTGTCAAATGCTGAGAAGGCATACAAGCTGGAGGGACAAACCAGATAAACAAGACAGGCAATGAAAGTCAGTAACACGGCGCTTTGCTCTAAACTGGTGTTTGTAATGAATCATGACAGACTGAAAGTAAACCTTCTTTACTTTTCTTATTTTAACTCTTCAAACAGACCCTTTTTAGTTGGAAGTTTATTGCAAACAGACAAAATCACCTATTAAATCATTTTATTAAGCAGACAGGAGTTTATGAATGACTGGGTAACATCCAAACATGAAGGAATGACTGTAATGTTTGCCTTGGGACAGTCAGACTCCAGTGAACTCAAAAAACAAACAGATGAAGGAGGCAGTGAAGGCCTCACCATGACCCTTTCCAGGCACTGCTGGAGATTACGCTGCGTTCAAGGTTTGTTTAGACTGTACGATCAGGCAAAACATCACAGCTGCTGACGAGCGCTTTCATTCGCGGCACTTGTTAGTGGACCGGATATTAGGCCACAAGTGGGAAAGCAGGCTTCAAAGTCTGCGCTGGATGCAGGGAAAGGGGATAAATAAGAGAATTTCAATGACAGGGACCAAACTGGTGGCATCATCGCAGCCTAAACCGGACGCTGCCCCACCAGGCTTTTCTGTGGTGTTTTGGTTGGTTTGTTTGCCGAACCTTTCCTTGGAAATTGTGACCAAAAAGCTGAGCTTCTTTCTTCTGAAGGATTCATAAGATAATTTCACACTTTGTTGCCATCATGAGGCAACTTCATTGTGGCCATTTTCTTCTTTTAGTTTCGGTTTCTGAGGAACCTGTTTTTGCTCCAGGTTTTCTCCTTTCAAAGATGACTTCCTTCATCTCATTCCATTGATTATTTTTTTCTACCCTTCTCCTGACTGGGATTGGGCACCATGCAGTGATTGGAACAGATTCACCCAAAATCACTTCAATTTTTGATTTCAGCATCCACAGTAGTGCCAGCGCCACCATCTGGAGTATACAAGACATGAGCAGTGGAGAACCTGCGACATTTGCTATGGGGCTGAATCATGCAAAGGACGGCGTATAGTCATCATGATTAAACTCAGCAGAATTTAGGATTGGGGCCTTTTTTAAATCCTTTTTCTGTTTCACTTTACGTTTTAACAGATACGCTCCTTGTGTCCCAAAAGTCCTTGATAAATGAAAATCACTTCAATCTGGATCCTGTTTTTTTTACATTACATTGTTTATTTTGTCAAATGTGGGATCTGTTTGATATGAAACTCCCTAACTGGACAACGTGGCTCCAAGTCTCATTATTCTGGAGTCTGCAGTGGTAAAACATCACTACTTTCACGTCTATTTTAGTAGAATCACGGTTCAGTGAACGAGGCCGAGGATATAAATCCTGTAAGGATGCCTTCCTTAACAAAACAACGCTGTAAATAACAGCAGCTAAATAACAATAATAAGATTGTCTCATTCATCATAAGAACCTGAGGCATCAGACCCTGAATATGTGCAAACGTATTTTAATGAAGGTTTCAAAAAGAAAGAAAAACCTTCTGAAACAAAAGAGAGATTTATATTAAAGCTCATTGATTTGATGTTTATATTCTGGTTGAAAATAACTGATGATTTCTGGCAATATTTACACAAAGTTGGAAGTTCAATTAAAATTTCATAAGAATTTCAAAGTATTTAATCCAGATAGAGCTCTGGTTAGCTAGCTAACATTAAAACTTTTCTTATTCTTCAGGAATAGGATGTTGTTCAGTCGCAGGAATAGAAATCGATCAATGGATTTAAGATCAATCGTTATGCATCTAATTATTACTAATCTGATAAAAACACCAGTAAAAAGTTGAAGGAACTTTTGACATTTTATGTCCCGACCTTAAACTTTTAGATAAACACTGAACACAGAAACAAGCACCTGTTATGTTAATGTAGTTCTTCTGATAGAAAACATAACTATTTTTAGTAAAGGGGCTTCTTAAATGTGGCAGCTCCTAAACTCCTCATAAAATTATTTTTTGCTCTTGACCCTCCTTCATGATGACAAAGTTATGAATCAAACAAACAAGCATCAAATCTTTTGGGTACGATTTTGATGATGCATCTTCCTTGTGCTTATTGTTTTATCCCACACATATTCTATAGAATAATAATTATGCTCTTAAGTTGAGTCCATCAACCCGTTCCTAAAACCTTTAAAGCAAACTGAGGAAAAAATAAAAAGGTTACCAGACTCTGATCAATGGGAGCTGTGAGCTCGCTCCTTCCTTCTCTTTTCTCAATCTTTTCAGCCATAATGGAGTCTGTCACTCAAAGCAATGCAACCCTGTTACACAACTTTTCATAAAAACCCAAAGCTATCATAGTTTTACTGTTATTCTTCAGCTATGTTTGATATCGATCAGTTAGCAAAGCAGCTAACAAGGCTAGAAGATGCTTTTGAACAGAAACTTCAAGGTTAGCTTTGATTTGCAACCCTGTTACTGTAATGAGGGTAACAGAAAGGAGTGTCTATAAGCTGTAATATTAACCCATGTTAAAAAAACATAAGATTTTTCCAAAAATATCTTTTATAATGATATTTATTCATTTTTTTTAGGTGCATGCGTATCTGAACCAGAGATAGAA
Source organism: Jordanella pulchra (assembly GCA_034780135.1). Classification (NCBI taxonomy): domain Eukaryota; kingdom Metazoa; phylum Chordata; class Actinopteri; order Cyprinodontiformes; family Cyprinodontidae; genus Jordanella; species Jordanella pulchra. The sequence continues at coordinate 13,813 of JAUZNJ010105939.1, read as the reverse complement.
AATGATAAATAAAAGGCCTCTTAAAATGTGCAGTTAAAGGTTGAGCTGGATAATTTATATTTTTGATGGTTTATTATCTGTTCTACTACTAGTAATACCCCCCCCAAAAAAAATCCTAAATCCTCCTCCTGAAATAACCCCCCCCAGTATAAATAATACGACTTTTCAAGCCTTAGAAAACACCTAGACCTAAATGATCCAGATCAGGATTCTTTGCTTTTAAAAATCAATAATATAAATGCAGTTTTAAATCTGCTGATTTGGTTCGGTCGTGTGCGGACTGGTCCTACTCGTCATGAAGACTTTCTCCATCGATGTATCTCAGACTGCGGAGGAACGCCAGCGAGCTCAGAGTGTGCGAGTGTCTGATCCGGACATGACCCGTCACCCTCTGGATCAAACCAGTGAAGCTCTCCAGCTCTGCTACCATGTTATCTGGAGAAAAAAACAAAGCAACAACACGCAGCATATTTAAAGCATTCCCTCCTAACTTCACACCACTGAGCTCAGAAGCATCGCACACTTTCTAAATCTGCTCTTTTATTATTTCAGGTAAGTCTAGCTGAGATTTAATCAGTAATTAGCAGAAAACCTGATGAAAACAAACCCTGTTTAACCTCAAACGGTAACTTGTTAGAAGAAATTTCTTTCTATGCATAAATTTGTTCAAAATGAGTCCCAGTTGATAAAGTTCTTCTATGATTCCCACACTGGAAACAAGGAAGCCTTTTTCATAAAGTTATAACGTCTTTAAACTCACTGCAAACGTTAACAGCAGTCCTTTACAGTAAAAATAAATGGAGTGTGGTGCTGCTGTGGTAGCCTGCGGTACTTACGGCCTCTACGGATGGTGATTTGCAGGTCGCCTTTGATAACAGTGCAGCCTTTAAGAGACTGAGCAGCGTCCATGGAGTCGATGACCTTTCCTTCGCACACTTTATCGCAGAGGCCGTCGCAGGCGGTGCACGACATGCTGCGGGTTTGCAGACAGATGAAGAGGAAGAAGATGGTTAACGTACTTCGTCACTACGCTCTAACAGCCTCTGAAGCCTTCAGACTTTTCATCAAAGAATCATGAAAATTGAGGAAATTGGAAACTTATGTGAAGGAAAACCTTTAATAAAAAGAACAAAACATTGTAGTGTATCTTTATTTATCACAATAAAATTTGAGAAATAAATATGGGTACAAATGACTTCTTTGTTACAGAACTTTTAGCTTTAATCATCAAAAAACAAGTTTTTTTATATATAAACCAAAAAGGATAGAACAAAAATCCTGGCCCCGAGTTTTTACTTAAGATGCATTTCTGTCTGAATGATCCATCAACAAAAATCCACTCAAATGTATTTATATCTGTGGTTCTGAAAGACAGTCCACATCTTAGGAGATTTTTTTTCTTTTAAGAATAATAAATTTAGGAGTAGGTTAGTTGGGAGGTACAGGGGGGTGGCGTGTTTGTGTCACTGTTGGCACGCAGTTCCATGATATAAAAAAAAGTTTTTGTCTATGGAGCCAATTTTGCTCCATTATTGTTGCAACCTAAGAGTCTAATTTTTAAATGAAAATAAAAAAAAACATATGCAATCCAGATATGAAACACTAAAAAAAATGTAATAAAAAAGTTTGGAGAGTAACTTTGCTGTTATTTTCTTTTTTCTATTTTCTATTTTGTTAACTGCTTTATTCATTTATTTTTTCTATTTTTTTTTACAGATGTTATATTTTTAAGTGTTATTTTTTAAAAATGCATCTCTTTCAGATTAAGTTTTATGAATTGTTTCTTTTCAAATTGTCACCAACTCTTCATTTTAAGCCAAATGTACAAAAGTTGTAGCTAAAGTCCAAACAGACCAAGAGAAATGCGTATGGCTCCTCCCTTCAGGGAAGCCCCGCCCCCTGAATTAAAGAGAATGTAAAACACAGTTTTAAAAGTATTGTAAAACCTAAAAAAAAACAAATAAAAATAAAAGTTGAAACAAAAAATAAGATCTGATAAAAAGGAAAAAAAAAAACAACGTTCAACATTTGATTACTGGATTGCATTATTATCATTTCTTTCTTTTCTTTTTTTTTAGATTTCCATTTTCATAACATGTTTTTACTTGAAACAATAATGGAACAAAATTCCCTCCATAGATGTCCAGAAGACTGTGCCTCTGTTCATGTCAGAGACAGATCCAAACAATTTGTTTAGAGATTATTTACGCTCTTTAATGCAGAAAAGGAAGCAGAGCATAATTTATACAATTCTGTCTGTAAACATAAACAGATAAATTCCTTTATCGATCACCTACATAGCACCCATTCAGCTGTGATGCAAGGCAGAGCAGCATAACTTCTCTGCTGTGCTCAGAAGGTGAACATAGTGATGATTAAAAAAAGTGGAGGACATTATGCAAAAAGATTTGTGCCATGACAGAAAAAGCTGCGATACCTCTGAGTATGGTTGATTGCAAGATAATTTGTTAGTTACTTTGTTTAATGGAGTGAAGTTTTAACATTTGGTCAGGAATTGGTGTGGATTAGGACCCAAAAAGCGAGGCAGGGAAAGAAGAAAGGTAAATTTAATAGACAGTCTGAACCAAGACTGCGTCGCAGAACAAGAAACAAACAGGAAGTTAAATACATGCAGAGGTAATTACAAAACTATGGACAGCTGGGACAGATTAGAAACCAAACACAGGGGAGGACAAGGAAATCAAAGAAACACGGGACATGGACCATGACATATTCCTCTGAGGGAAACCAGAACCAATGCTGACAACACAAAGTGTCGCTCCTGCCACTGATCGTTAGATTACACTGAAAGCAGAGAGCTATACCACAGGCTCTGCCCACTTCATGGATAACTGATAGTTAGTATATTCCGCGAATACAACATCCTGTCTTTAAATGCTTGTTTAAATCTCTGTTCTTTTGGGATTATAAATGTTTTATACATTTTATGATACTGATCTTTTTTTTATTCAGTACTTTTTGTATTAAATACTTTAAAAAAAGGCTTCCATATTATTGAAACACTGTTGATAGAAAAGAAAATTGCAGCTTATCAATAAAGATCAATCTACTTTTGATTAACTTCATTAATTAACTCGCATCACTAATATCTATATTTAAAGACATCAGAACGTCCTTATCCTTTTTTGCTAACGTTATTAATATTCATTATGGAAGATCTAAAGAGCCCCTGTGATTCGGAAGCATCAGGTTTCAGACGAACGTAATAAACATGAAAAAGATCCACAATGCCTCAGGGTTGACTGAAGCTTACCTGTCCGGTGTGGACCGGGTGTACCCTGACGGACACTCAGGCATGCATTCTCCTCCATGGATCACAAAGCTGTAATAGTCTGGAAGGTGAACTTTGGAGCAAAACTCAGCAGTGATGCAGCGCCAGCCTTCGAACCTGTACGTTCCTGGAGGGCAGTCGGCCACACATCTGCCGTCGTGGTAGTAATGCACACATGCGGCGCATGCGGTTTCGTCGTCAGGAAGCGCGCAGCTGCCCAGACACTGCGGATGGCAGCACTTGCCGTCAGCTGTGCACGCTCGTCGGCCACAGGTTTCTGGACACTCTGGAGCAAAGGTACAAACAGGAGGGGGTGGGGTATTAAGATACACAGCAAAAAAACAAAAACACGGACGGATATTTTTGGTCAATATTTGCATTTTTTCTTCAAAGCATTATGAACAAACACCTCCGTGTGTTCGCTGATAATTAGTGCATTTAGCAGCCGTGCCTTTGCTTTGCTAATCATTTATGTCTAAATTTACCGATTAACATTTCTTGTTACTTGTATAACATTTATTATTCTGTCAAATCTATCATGTAAATAGAAGAAAAAACAATACCTGCTTAAATAAAGCTATGTTTGCCTAATAAAAAAAACAAACAGTCAGTCACGCTCTAATCCTGCCTTAACACAACTATTTGGCTCTATGGAGGAATGGCGGACATTGAGCTAACTAAATACTATTGATGTTATGGGATGGGCTGAGGCTTTGAGGGGTGGGGGGGTTTCTGCAAAGCACGTGTTGAGATCTGCTTCATGTAGGGGAGGGAGGAGCTCAAAAGGATGACGTGTGAATCCTGGCTACCCGGCTGCATCGTGTTTGGCTAGCGGCTGACATTCTCCGAGTTTTGACAAACGTGTGTTTGTTGTCAGTTCAGGCTTTGGATATATAGTGTGTAGAGTTTAGGTGAGTGAAGGAAGGAGAATGAGGAGATGGTAACAGATTAAACCAGTCGGAAAGAGGCGGATTTCACCCAGGTGGGAACGTATGGCCTTTATTTTTCAAAGAGGCGTTATGAAAGTTCACAGAGTTTTCTATTATTATTATCACCTGTGACCAAAGAACAGAACAGCAACACTTTTCTCCTCATCCTCGTTCCTCACACTCGTATTTAACAAGGTTACTTTATCTTTTTGTACTTTCTTCCCCTTTACCTGGAGTTGCTATTGGTGTCTGAGTTGAACTGGATGCCAGGCGCCTCTGAATATCCTTAAAGTCTATCTTGAATATAAGGCGATTGTTTATTAGGTCGGACACATTTAACACAGTTACGCTTGATGTCACATCGGCCGAACGGCGCGGGAACTTCCGATCCAAACTAAATGAATGCATGTGTCGGTGCTGCATCAGTCTGCTCCTCATGGTGGGTCAAATAAAAAAGGCTATTTTAAATTTCATTCCTTATAAAATATAAAAGGGACACATATCTTATTTAAATCAAACCAGACTTATTTTAGGAGTAAAATACGAATAAATCTGAAATCTGCACTCGCATATTTTTTTCCTACTCGTACCAGTTGTTTTTTTTTTTAGGTGCAAATGCCAGCAAAACGCTGCCTTTGCTTGGAACAATAGTGGAACAAAATTCACCCCATAGCTGTAGAGCATAAAAGCAGAACCATAAGCTGACAAACTCAACCTTAATCTATGAAGTTGTGCCATAAAAACATCACAAACAGCTGGTTAAACAAAGGAAATTATAGCATAAAACAATTCTTGTTTGTTAGTCTGTCATTCCTGCAAACCATAAAGTGAAAAAGACGAACATCTGAGGGAGGAAATAACTAGATAAACGTATAAACTGTCAATTTTAATATGTCGTCATTTTAGGTCAGCCAGAGGCTGTGTTTAAACACAAACTAAACAAGCCGAGGACTGCAGGAAAAGATGCTGTGTTTTTAAAGGGCGGTGCTGAGTGATGAAACGGTGGAAGATGCTTAAAAAGTTCTGCCTCCGCCAAGTATTTCAAACAAACTAAATACAACAAATGAGAAGTGATGCACACTGCTGCCTGCTGTTTAAATATTACAGTGTTCTCCATCAAACCTATGGAGGAAGAGCTGGGGTCAGTTAGAGGAACAGGATGTCTGTTAGATCCAAACAGAAAATACCAAGATTTGATGGGTTCTAAATGAAGATTGAAAAGTTAAAGCTGCGTTTAGAAAAATAAAAAGAAATGTTACATTTTAATCCCTCATTTCTTGATTTTTTTCTGATGATCAATTTTGAAAAAAAGAAAAAAAGAAATAGTGGAAATTTAAATTCTTTCACATTTTACATCTGAATTCTTTCAGAAACCTCCAGACTGCGTGGTCTCCACTGATCTCCATTTATATCTGATTAGCCATTGCTAGCACATGTTGCTATATTGCCGCCATATTGCTACTCCCTCATTAGGACATATTAAGGCATATTTAGCATTCCCATTATATAGCATTATACATCTTTATATATTACAATAGTATACATCGCACTCAGATTACCTCAAATGCTCAAATGCTATTTTTTTATTAAGGTTTCTAACATTAGACAAAAAGATAATGAGTTCATCAGTCTAACCCACCCTCAAGTCAGGGTGAGACAGCCAGGCTACAGATGATACTATAGGATTCTCTTGGTGCTTGATACTGTTAGTGCATCAACTGACTGCATGTGAGAAGCCCCACAGCCAGAAAACTGCTTGTTATTGCAGCCAAATGCTAAACAGGTTGGTATGATTATCTCAGGAGAGTAGAGAGTACCAAGATGGCGGCGAATGGCATCAGGTTTTCGGCCGATCGGATATCTAGTGAATAAATGGAGATCAGTGGTGGTCTCACCCAACCGTTTAGCAGGCTGGTGGTTCACAGCAGGAGGAAGCCGGCGCTGCCTCTGCTGGCACAGAATGTTCTCCTCTTGATTCAACCCCCCCTCCCTCCTCCCGTCCCATCGTCTGACCTCCTGTGATGAAGCAATGACAGGTAGAGAGGTGTCATTTATTACAAAGCAAAGCCTCGGCCCCACACAGAGCTACACCGCTTCCCTCTGTGATGTTTGCTGCAGGCTTCAGGTGCCAGTCTGTCGCCCCTCTGAGCAAAAACAACCGCCTGATAATGAAGGTTGGAGTGACGTGAAGGGGTCACCGAGGACGCAGCACTGCACAACGGTCTTCCACACACAGCTTAAACATAAATGATTCCAGCTCTTTACACCATCCAGATCTTTCTGTCTATAAGAGATTTGCTGTAACGGCTGCTTGTGAGAAACCCAGATGAGTCCACTGGGAGAGCTGTGTGGACTTTCCCCTAAAGCAGGTAGAAGTTAAAGTTTATACTAGTTAAAGAAGTTAAAGGTTGCTCTGAACAATAGACTTTAGATTTGATCAATCTGTTAAAAGATCATCGGTCTTTTAAGATTGAATTTTTAATTCGTACAGATGGAATCCTACTAAATGAGTGAGATTAATGCTTTCAGAATAAACAAACTATCCTAAAGGTGCATTAATTACACCCAAAAGTGGTTCAACTGTACCAATAAACAGTACCTGATAATGGCATTTAAACCTATTCTAAACATTAAACATATTTAAAACATTTTCTATAATGTGAATTCAGTGTTTATCATATCTCACATCAAGTCCAACACCAATTAATTAATGTGGATCTGTAATTCTAATCATTATCATTGTTATTTTTATAATTCCCTAGTAGAAGCCATTTCCTCCCAATGGTTCTCAGCTGGTGTGTCATAAAATCAACTCTTGCATTGGATTAAATTGTCCCAGAAACAACAAATTAATGCTGTAGTTGGATTCTAAATAGGTATTTCAATGAACTTATCTCAGGTCTGTTTCACCATCCATACTACTCATTTAATATGAATTCAAGTAGGCCACTGATTATTTGAGGCACAAATGGGTTTAAATGTTTAAATCAAAGATTCAATGTAAAAACTTCATCTAAGAGAGAAGAAAGTCTAAATGGTCACATGATGATATTTACATGTTTTGAATTAGAAAGAATAATTTCTAAAAAAAAAAGTTTTAAACTCAATGTTACTTTCCTATGCCCATATCAACTTATCAGTTAAAATAAAACTCATGACTTTAGAGATCGATTAGGAACCTAATATTAATCAAAATATTAGGTTTCATCTTTTTTCAAGTGCACATTACTTTTTATTCTACTTATTTTTCTAATTCCAATTTACTTTAACAATTACAAATACACAAATAATTTAGACCAATGCTAAAAACCTGAAGTCATTAGGGTCAGGAGTTAACCCCAGTCCAAACTGTGGAAAGTTACCAGACACAGCAGATTGTGTTTATGAAGCCTGGGCTACTGGACTCCATTCTGGTGAGGTAAGCACTTCCACCAACCTTCGAAAAAAGAAAATCCCTGGCTTAAAAATGGAGGGAGGGGGGGGAATAATAAGCAGAAAGAGGTGGGAAAGTGCTTTTATAATGAATAAAAGTGAAAGATTCATGTTATAGGTCAACTCTGAATATTTCATTTCAGAAGGAACAGGCTGTTCTTAACGGTCTTTTGAAAAGGTTTTACCAGTTTGAGGCCATGACTACTATCAGTCCTAATCCACAAGGAATGTGTGTAATGTGGCGGTTTAATAATAACCTTCTAATCCTATTACTTTGTCTTTGTTTCTATGGTTTCAATTGTTAAACAGAATCTTAAATAATCAAACTTATGTATAAATGCACCACATTGGCATCATTTTAAAATCCCATGCAACTAGTTGCATTTTATTGATCAGAATCTAAAACCTCTAAAATCAGCTATTGATGGTTAGAAATGTTACAGGAGCTGCAGGCTGCAAAAGGTTTCTTATTGAAGCCTTAAAGTTCAGGATTTGGTTTTTACTCAAACAGAAACAAGGAAATTAAATCAAACTTAATGGTAAATACATAAAAAGTTGTTGTTTTCACACATCAACCATGATAATAATCCATCTTATATAGTTTGGTTGCATAAAAGCTCAAAGGTGTTTTTGTTATTGTGAAAGCTCACTGCAAAATGTTCCTGTTTTGTTAAAATACATCTAAATCCTGTTTACTAAAGGCTGATAAGTTATAGGTATAAACTGTCAACTACGAGAAGAATTCACACAGTTACAGAAAAATAATACTTACTACAATGAGCTTCAAAAGAAATCTCAGTGATTCCCAGAGATATTTAAACCTTTGATGGGAAGCATCACCGTTTGCTGTAATGATTTCTTGTCTTCCAGGTCTTTTTAAATCAAGCTTTGGTGGATTTTAAAGTTCGCTCGGCATCACCGTCCAGTTTGAAGGTCCAACCATCCCTAAGCTTCAGGTTCCACACTGACTGCTTGGATCTTGAGGCAAAGCAGCCCCCAGAGCAACACTGAGCCACCGCCGTGCTTCCCTGTAGGCAAGGCGTTCTTTTCTACAGCCCACCTGTCAGTATTGCTTTATTCACCCCACAGTCTCACTGATGCATGGGCCTGAAGGGCTCCAGCTTTAATTCATCGATCCACAAAACTCTGCCTTATTTATAGTTTTCCTTCAGAGTTTAATGTCGTCTCAATATTTGCTTATTGAACCAACACCCCAGAGCCAGCTGCAGGTCTTTTTCCACAGCACTGGTTAGAGGGTTTTTACACCAGGAAAGTCCTTCCAGTAGACTTGTTTGGTTCTACCAAAAGCAGACGCAACCAGAGTCTGTTAGGAAGCGGACCAACACCACCTCAAAAAGTACGGAAATGAACCATTGTCCATTTAAAGTTGGTAAAACTATAAGAATGCACTTATTTTATTCCTTGAAAAATAAATAAATTGTGGGAAGAGCAGATAGCGACCGCCTCAGTTAACAACTATTAGCAAGCTAGCGTCACAAACATTTTGAATTGACCGAGGCATTCAGTCCTAGCACTTCAAGCCCCACACAAACTTCCCCCTTCTTATTCCTTTAGTACCAAACAGTCTAACTGAGTGATAAAGATCACAGCTGCGAGTTAAACCAGCTCAGCACATATAGCCGACAGGAACAACAAGAAAAACAAAACAAAAATAGATCCTCACAGCTGCTAGTTTATTCATCCAAACCAACGTCTGACCTGCTTTGAAAAGGTAAGAATCAAAAGCCTGTCTCCTCTCTCCTAATCCATGTTTTTCATCACTTGCCCCGTGTGTGATAAGGTATGTCCCATGCAGAAACAACACTGCTATTATGACAACGCAGGCTCTGGTAGAGTACAATACACACAAACCGAGAGGAGCAGATGTCTAGACGGATGAAAGGTTAGTTTATTCAAAAACACTGATGACAAAAATTCATTTCTCATTCGTTCATTTTCATCAGTTTGAACAACTGAAAGTTTGACAACATCTTATGGCCAAATCAGGAGCGTTTCTCTACCTTTTCTTAGGGATGTTGTGATATTTACATCAGAAATCAGTCAATATCAGCCAGAAACACAAATATGGGAATATATTGGCCTGCATCTAAAATCCCTAATATAATCAAGCTGATAAAAAGACTTTGGCTTCCAGTTAATGTAGCCAAATGGTTACTAATAAATAGATCAGTTCCTCTGAGACCTGATGTTGTGGATTATTGCTCACTGAGGATATCACTTGATCAAGCTTTGTCAGACATCCAACACCACAAAATGTCTATTAAATTATGCGCAATTTGTGGTGATGTCATAGAAGGTCAACATCGATAGATATAATCTGCTATAATAGTGTTTTATTGGAAATCTAAAAGTTATATCCAGATATCCTAGATAAAAAAAATCCAGCCCATTAGTTCTTTAAAATTGTAAACCTAAAATGTCCTACGCTTCGAAAATCCCTGAAAAAAAACAAAACAGGTAGATGATTTTAAACATGTAGATTAACAACCCAAAGCAATGAAAGAAGCTCTTATGGCTGCAAATCCAGAACTGGATTCAAGTTCAGAAAAGTTACGGAGCAGAAGATCTTCCATCCAATGCTGGATTTATTACAATTTTCTTTTTCACAATTAACCTTCGTATTAAATTTGACTAGATTACAAAAGTCTGCCCTGCATATAGACGAGGCAAATAAGAGGCAATCCATCAAAGCCAGGAGCCTTTTTTGAGATTGGAAATTGGAACGTGACATGACAGGAATTCAAAGTAGCAAATTTTGTATTTTAGATCAACAAGAATCTAATCAAAGAACTATCCAATTAAAGAGAAAAAAAATTATGACTCCTTAACCTGATCACATAATCAAATAATTTGCAGAACATATTGCAGAGGTAAGGATTGCCATTTAATTCAAATCTGTGGAAACACACACATCTAAAAAGGTGCAGGGCCCCAACTGTAAGAACCAGAATTGAAGAACCCCAACGAAGAACAAGCCAAGGAGGACAGGTTTCCACAATCTGCAACAGCTTTTTCTTTACTTCATACACACAAGTCATCCCAGTGTTTCCAGCTCTCAAGCTGTACTGGGTAATAAAGTGCTTCAGGACAGAAACAGAACTTGATAATATACTGAAAACACAACTGTGTTTATAGGCTTATACAAAGCATGATCTGTTTAGACCAGACTGTGAGTCAGTGTGCAGTGTCGCTCACAGACTCAGCCATTCAAGAAAAGGCCTAGCAGAAGTGTGCTTCTGTGTGTGCATTGTCCACAGGCCAATTTGAATGAGCAAAAGTGTTTGGATTCAATAACAACATAACATAGCTGACCTCAACTATCCCATCTATGGAGCACACCTATAGACAGCAAACACCCAACAATCTGGCCCGCTCTGCTGGGTAAATGCGACACAACTGCCGTCCGGAGCAGTCTGACCAACAGGCTCTGCAAAAGCTGCTTGGAGCCATGCAGACAAAGAGTAAGCAGGCCATCAATCAGACGAGTGTTTGTGTTTGGATCGCCAACATCCATGAACAATCCAAATCGCTGTATTTCTGAACATAAACAGAAATTGTGCCAAAATCACACAAGGCCGCTCAGATTCATTTCGGTAATCTGATCTTAGTGAGGAACCTTGGACATGTTTTCACTGCAGTTTGCTAATAGCTCGATCGATTTGTTTTCCTTTTGTTCTCTGAAAACACGTAAAGCATCTGGACAGAAAAAGTAGAGGGGGGGTTTTATCCTGTTTTTATTCTTACAAATGATTAGGGCTGCAAGCATCGTTGGTTTCAGTAATTGATCAATTTATCAATCATTTTTGATTCATCTAACAAGGAGATACTTGGAGTATATTTATGTTTCTAAATAAACATTTGGAATTTTGAATTAAAACGTTTATTGTGGATTTTCAATTATTGTAAATGGTCAAAACATATAGTATATGTGAATATACATGGAATTATATATAAAAAGGATTTTTAATCTCAAATAAAAAAAATACTTTTGTACAGTTTTGTCAAATTACTACAGCAAGTAGGTTATTCCATCAGAGAATAAAAGGTTTTAGAGTCTGTGTATCATTGCCCAAGGTACCGGTTGGATTTGATTCCCCACAGGCCTACATATGATTAATCAAGTGACTAATTCGTTAAACACAGTTATTAATTCAAACAGACGTAAAAACATCAATAACAGCCCCTAAAAAACAAAAAAGAAAACAATCATACAATCATAGTAGTAAACTTGTGTTGTTGAAGCATTAACTCAAACCTGAAAAAGGCTCTTTAAGACCCAATAAAAAAAAAAGGTATACATTTTATTTTTGTTTTTTGCTCTGCATAACTTTAAATTAAAACACCTCAAACAAATGAAAGATAATAAATAAAAAAGTATCAGATTAGCTCTGTATTAAAATAAAATCTCTACTCTTCTTCAGTTTTATATTTTGATATCAACAAAGTTTTAAGTAGGTCGCTGAGCCACACACTGACCATATTTTCCACTAAATCCATTCATTTCATATCCAAACTCAGCCCCAAACACCTTTAGCCTGTTGGTTACTCTGGATTGTTTGAGTCAGTCTTTAAAAATCACAGTTTGTAATTTCCACAGCAGATTTACAGTAAAAAGGGATGTGAAGTATTAAAAATAATGAAACACAATCCCTGCAAACATATTCCTTATGTCAGACGTCGTGGGTAGCACAATATAAAGAAGAGTGAAAGCAGAACCGACCAGGTGTTGTCAGTCTGTGGGCTTTAATCCTTTCTCTTTTGAAAGTGTTAAAGGTTCACATGAAGATGTGGATTCAATCATGTTCTCCTACTTCTAAAGAAAGAAAGTTCATCTGGTTGAATGTTAAATCATTTTGTTCAAGAGGCCTCAGAAGACATAGCAACAAAAACAATTGTGCGTTTCATCTCTAACAAATGAATCTGTAGCTGGTATTTAAAGAAAACCGTAGCAACATCCAAGCAAACAGCTCACACATACCCACAACAAATTTTCTCCACTTACTGTAATTCCCTCAGGTTATTGACACAGTAGCTGGTGTTATTCACTTAACAATGATCCTTTCTGTCAAACCTACTTCTCTGGTATTTATAATAGTCAAAGAATTTTAATCGGGACCAGAAAAACTTATGTTGTTCAAACTATCCAGATTCCTTGGTGAATCTTCAGGATGTTTCTGGGAACAAACATCTGCTGGATGAACTGACTCTAGAGCACAATTAAAGATTGAAGGAATCTCTGGCATCCTTCTGTTGACTGACTTGAAAAGACAAGACCAATCAAATGCTTTAGTCTCCCCTCGAGGCTCCAGAGGAGCGACACAAAGCCAGGATGGGATTTAGTCAGAAAGCTTTACCATTAGCCATTTCTTGATACCTGCAGCTTTGAGTCGAGTGAAGATGAGAAGGGATTTCACAATGGCTAACTTCAACACGATAAAGAGAGATGCTGAGAAAAAAAAACAATGGCACATTGTCCCGGACATTTCCTGCAGTTGTCCAACAGCAGTTTTCCATGAAAACCAACTTCTCTTTCACTGCACGTTTATTTGAGTCGCCCTAAGACGTCTTAATATCCCAATATCAAAAACAAGAGAAAACTATTACAACTTTTAAATTCAAAAAATAAAGGAGTCAGTGGGAACAACTTGATATTGGGGCTGAAACAATTATGAAAATCAACACAAAGTTAATTTCAGTGTTTCACTCCGTGGTAGACAGTTGAAATCACCTGTAGTGCATTACTGTGGCTCTAGAGGGCAGTAGAGGCACCAAGTGATGAATGACAAAACCCAAGAGAAGTTCTGTAAACTACAATTATTGCGATAGAAAATAAATTTAAAGCTACACCGTGTAATAATTAGAGGGATTTACTGACAGAAATGTATGTTATCCATCATCATCTACAAACTGAAAGTATCATGCTTTATTTTTACGTTGCTTTAGAAATTTATATGTAGAGCTGACAAACTAGTGAGTGTAGAGGTCGCAATTACGCATTAATCTGAATCCTATGTGGGCTAAAAACATACAACTTAAGACAAAACATAGTTAAAACATCTTTGATGTTTTAAAACACACACATACTATATATATATATATATATATATATATATATATATATATATATAAACGAAGACAG